>RCUC01120980.1:0-68696 GCA_003697995.1 Taxidea taxus jeffersonii
GTTGGTGGGAATGCAAGCTGCTGCAACCACTCTGGAAAACAGCATGGAGGTTCCTCAAAAAATTGAAAATAGAGCTACCTTATGACCCAGCAATTGCACTACTGGGTATTTACCCTAAAGATACAAACGTAGTGATCCAAAGGGGCACGTGCACCCAAATGTTTATGGCAGCAATGTCCACAATAGCCAAGTTATGGAAAGAACCTAGATGTCCATCAACAGATGAATGGATAAGGAAGATGTGGTATATATATACAATGGAATACTATGCAGCCATCAAAAGAAATGAAATCTTACCATTTGCGACAATGGAACTATGGATGGAACCATAGAGTTGAGGGTCTATTTCTGGGCTCTCTATTCGCTATGCTTAGCGAAATATGTCATGTGGAGAAAGACAACTATCACATGATCTCCCTGATATGAGGAAGTGGAGATGCAACGGGGGTGGGAGTTAAGGTGGTAGGAAAAGTAAAAATGAAAGAAGATGGGATCGGGAGGGAGAAAAACCAAAAGAGACTCTTAATGTCATAAAACAAACTGAGGGGGGTGGGAGGGGAGAGGGTTTGGGAGAGGGTGGTGGGGTTACATTATATGTTTAAATTTGAAAAGCTTAAATAAAAAAAATATAAATTAAAAAAAAATAAAACTAAAAAAAAATAAAGAAAAAAATTTTTAAAAAATGCTTTCTAATCCTCTTTTCCTTGATGTCAGTAGGGGTATCTTCTTATTAACTTAAGATAATTAATATTTTTTCTTTAAAAAATTAGTATGAAACTTTTCAGCCACACAAAATGTCTGAAGAATAACATAATGAACACCATGTATTCACTGCCTATCTTAAAGATATAAAACATTATTGTATTATACTTATGAATCAACAATCAGGAACATGTTGCTTTACTTATCTCCCTCATTACTGAATAATACCTCTTCACAGGATTATATCACAACTTATTTATCTGCTCTCTATTTATGGGTAATTTCCTTTTTTGGTAACTTTCTGTCATTATAAGCAACAGTTTTTATGAACATACTTATACATGTATCTTTGTAAACATGACCAAACTTATCTGACATATATTCCTAAGAGCATATTAATACCCAGTTGTTCTCCATAATGACTTCATAAATTTACTTTTGCTGATAGTTTCTTCTTTTTCATTGACATTTGATACTGTCAAACTTATAAATTTTTGTTAGTCTGATGGATATAAAGTGGCAATATAACACTGTAGTGTTTAATTTGCCTAATTAGCAGGATTTGAGCATATTTTCACCAATATATTTTGTCCAACCAAATTCCCTTTTCCTGAATTGCCTTTTATAGATTTTTATCCAATTTTCTCTGGTGCTGCTTTGTTTTTTTCTCTGATCTAGTTATAGGAGTTCTTTATATATTCCAGATACTAACATTTTATTGGGTATCTGCATCTCAAAGAACTTGTTCCAGTTGTTGGCTTGGCTTTTCGCTTTTTAAATGGTTACTCAAAATGCACCAGAAAATTTTAACATATAAAAAACTTGAATTTTAACATATAGAAATTTGACCATTTCCTTTTAATTCAACTTGTTGTCATCCTGAAGTCATAACATTATTTTCTGCTTTCTTTCTTTAAAAAAATTTTTTTACCTTGTTTCTAATTACTTTAAATTTATTTTTGTTAATATTGGTATATTGAGAGTATATATATTTTTAAATATATACTGTATATTTAATATAATACTGTATATATAAACTGTGTTGGGTTGGATTCCCCAAGAAATAGACTCTGAGATGGAGATTTGTACTCATGAGTTTACCAAGGAGATGCAAATTTTAAAAATATAGGGTGGAAAGGAGAGAAAAATGCAGTTACAACACAGATTTTTAAAACAATATAACAAATAAGCACATTTAAAAATTTAGATGAAGTAGAGTAATATTTGGAAAATTAGAAAATGCCAAAATCATCACAAGGAGAAAATCTGACCACATCAAAACCTACTAAAGAAAATGATATATTTATCTAAAAGTCTTCTGATATGGGAGAAACTGTACTCTAAGATGGCTGACCAAATCAAGGGAATTCCAGACCCTGTCTCAACGCCCTTCCAGTTTCTTTTTTCCTTACCCCGTTTTCCCCACGTGTGCCAAAAGTACCAAGTATGCGGAAGTAAAAGGGTATACATTACCCTCCCTGCTTGTGCTCAGGGCTCAGTCCTTTGGAAAACGGTCTCCTCTGACCCGCTGGTGTTACATAAACCTCCAAAGTCTCTGAGTGCCACTTGATTCTTCCACCTGGATCCAGTCCATGTTCCACAACATTTGGCTCCCTGAAAGAGAAACCCAGCTGCTGCTGGCTCATTGTTGCCACTGGTTTGGGGCAATGGCGGGGCAGTGACGGAACAAGGGATCCTAATGGAGAAGGTGTGCCCTGCCTAATCTTCGGCAGTCTCCCACCCTGTTCCAACAGACCACCCAGCTTTGTGTTACCACCCAGATTCAAAGGAGATTTGGCAAGTGAGGACCTGGTCCCGAGGTCAGATTCTGAAAAGGCCTGGGGCCCCAGGACCCAGTCAGGCCCACCCGCGAGAGTGGAAAGGGAAACTGATCACTTCCCAGAGACCTCTCAGAGGTCTCACAGGTAGGACCTTCGTGGGGGCGGGAGGTCCCTCAGGTCAGGAATCCCCAAAAGGTGAGGGGGACAGGAAGGAATTTCCAAAAGGAATTCCACAGGTCAGGGCCTCCCAAGGGGGAGGAACTGTAATAACTTTGGTGTTAATGCGTGAGTGAATGTGCAGTTTGACTTGGCTTGTGAAGTGGACTGATTCTGTGGCTCCATGGGCAGGCACCCTTAAGGTCCCCAGAAGCCTATGGAGTCCGAATGGGCCCTAACCCATTTCCATGGTGACCTCATAAGGTCTAAGGTGAGCCCCTTTGGGGCACCAGTCCAGGGTTTATACGGACTTTCTATGGCTAAGAGGCAACCAAGTCTCCTACGGGAGACCAGACAGGTGGGCATGTGACTGGTCTCTCTTTGGGAGGGACACCTACCCTTTTTCTGTCTCTATGCCACCGAACATGAGAAATACCACCATGGGATCAGGACAGAGCAAACCTACAGCCCTGGAGACCATGATCAAGAATGTCAAAAAAGGGGCACCTGGGTGGCTCCGTGGGTTAAGCCTCTGCCTTCAGCTTAGGTCATGATCTCAGGGTCCTGGGATCGAGCCCCGCATCGGGGTCTCTGCTCATCGAGGAGCCTGTTTCCTCCTCTCTCTCTGCCTGCTTCTCTGCCTACTTGTGATCTCTGTCTATCAAGTAAATAAAATTTTTTAAAAAATTAAATTAAAAAAAATGTCAAAAAAGGTTTCTCAGGAGATTACGGAGTTAAGATGCACCCCAGTAAGTTGAGAACCCTATGTGAGTTAGAGTGGTTGACTTTTGAGGTCGGACGGCTGTCAGAAGAGACATTGGATGTCCCAACTATCTGTCATGTGTGGCAAGTCACCACAGGGGATCCAGGACACCCCGACCAGTTCCCATACGTGGATTCCTGGCTGGAAATTGCTCAGACCCTTCCCCCATGGGTGTGGTTCATTTGCAACAGGCAGGGACAGGCTGGAGTCTTAGTTGCCTCATCTAACCGGCCCAAAGGGAACCGACAGAAGTCCCAGCCTCCAAAGATTCTGGCCGGAGATCCTGAGGACAATCCAATCCTGCTCCCCATATGTATCCCCAAGACTGTCCATACCTGGCCCTCCAGTTTCAGACACTCCACTACCATCAGTCTCTCCAAAGCCCTCGGATCCAGAAAATCCACTGACACCCCACACCCAAGAGATCCACTTTCTCTGGGACCTACAGCCAGACTGCACCCTAGGGCAGGTATAAGCACTTTCCAGATGCCAGCGCAGGAAACACGGGAACCAGAAAGGCTCGATGAAGATGGAACAGTCCAACCTGGCCGCTCTATGATGTATTATCAACCTTTCTCCACCACTGAACTCCTCGACTGGAAGCACAACACCCCATCTTACTCTGAAAAACCACAAGCTATGGTAGACCTCATGGAGTCCCTTTTCCAAACCTACCAGCCAACCTGGGAGGACTGCCAGTAACTACTCCACATCCTGTTCAACGTGGGGTAAAGAAGTATAATAATAAGAGGGGCAAGCCAGAATCTAGAAGAACACGTGCCAGTGGGAGTTATCGATCCTGTTGCCTGGACTAGCACTGCAGCACCCGAGGAGTGTCCCACATGGACTTCACCACAGAGGAAGGATAGGCTTGCAACCACTGATACCGAGGGGCCCTCCTCCAGGGAATCTGAACAGGAGCGAAGAAACCCATGAATATGACCAAAGTGTCCACAGTCACTCAACAGCCAGAGAAATCCCCCAGGGTCTACTACCAAAGACCCTGCGAAGCCTATTGGGTGTATATTCCATTTGACCCTGAGGCACAGGAGAGCCAACAAATGGTAAATACCTCCTTTGTGGCTCAAGCCTCCCCAGACATCAGGAAGAAACTCCAGAAACTGGAGGGATTTGCAGGGGTGAACATCACCCCTCTAACAGAGGTTGCTAATATGGTCTACATGAATAGGGAGGTCACAGCCAAGGAAGCCAAAAGGAAGATGAAGAAAAAGGTCAGCCTCCTAGCCACCGCCCTGAGGGAAAAGGATGATGCAAAGGCAAGAAAACCCCAACCATGAAAGCGGGAAAGCCCAGAACTTCCTTGACGAGAGACCAATGTGCATACTGTAAGGAAAAAGGACACTGGAAAAATGAATGTCCCAACCGGGGAAAGGCTTCAAAGCCCAGTTGTTACAAGGAAGAACCACAAGGAAGGGACCTCATAGGACTGGCAGAAGTAGATTCTGACTTACGGGGGACTGGGCTCACTTCTCCTTGGCCCCATGAGCCCACAGTCAGAAGGAAATTAGGGGGCCAATCAATGACTTTTATGGTTGACACTAGGCCTCCAGATACAGAAAAATCCTTCAATCTCTTTGTACATGAGAAAGAAAAGATAGCGCTCGGGGTACTCACCCAGACTGTTGAGCCCTGGCAAGGGCCAGTGGCATATCTCTCAAAGAAATGGGACCCTGTAGCAGCAGGATGGCTACTGTGTCTCAGGGTGCCAGCAGCCACAGTCCAACTCATCAAGGAGGCAGACAAGCTCACCCTGGGACAAGAACTTAACGTCAAAGTCCCTCATGCGGTTGCATCCCTCATGAACACACAGGGGCACTGCTTCCTTTCCAACTCCCAGTTAGCACAATACCAAGGGCTACTCTGTAAAAACCCATGGGTCACCTTGAGACAGTAAGGACATTAAACCCAGCAACATTTCTCCCCACAGAAGAAGGGGAGACCATGACTGCTCCAAGGTAACTGATGAAGTTTATGCAAGCCGTCTGGATCTACGGGATCAAGCCATAAAGAATCCAGAGCTCACACTTAGACCGAGCCCTCACCCTCAGTGAAGGCAAGCAAGTCAACATTTACACTGACTCTCTGTATGCCTTTGCTACTGTGCATGTACATGGGGCCATCTATAAGGAAAGGGGCCTCCTTAATGCCACAGGGAAAGCTATCAAAAACAAGGAGGATACTAAAACTGCTCAAAGCTGTCTGGCTTCCAAAGGAAGTAGCAATCCTGCACTGTAAGGGAAACCAGAAAGGAGATGACCCCAAGGTGCAAGGAAATCGTCTAGCAGATGGGGCAGCTAAGACTGCAGCTGGTAAGGACATGAACAAAGTTCTTTCCCTCAACATGGCCCTGACACCTCTGGAAAAAGCCCCTCCTCCCACTTATACTGAAACAGAAAGAAAATGGGCTATGGGTGAGGGGACCACCCTGGCTAAAAAGGGATGGTGGGTGATGCCAAATGGAGGGCATCTAGTTAAGGAGTACCACCAACTCACTCATCTAGGAAAAACTGCCCTCCTCAAGAAGCACTACCACATCAGTCAGCTGCCAGCACTATGATAACCAGTGAATGGTGCATAATGTGGGCTAAGAATAATGCTTGATCTGCACCACAGCTCCCACCAGGTGTCCAGAGGATAGGAGCAACTCCCTTTGAAGACCTAGAAATAGACTTCACAGATGTACAAGTAGGAGCTACAAATATCTCCTAGTGATGGAGTGTACATACTCTGGTTGGGTTGAGGCCTTCCCAACCAGAACGGAAAGGAGCCGGGAAGGCAGTAGAGTCCTCCTGCGAGAGATTGTGCCCTGGTTCAGTTTGCCATTAACAATCCACAGTGACAAGGGACCCGCATTTGTAGCAGATATTATACAGGCCTTAACCCAAATCTCTCAACATCACCTGGAAGCTTCACACTGCCTACTGGCCTCAAAGCTCAGGGAAGGTAGAAGGAATGAATCGCACCCTCAAGGAAACCTTAGAAAAGTTTTGCCAGGAAACTAACCTTCCATGGCCAGATCTGTTACCCCTAGCCCTCCTGCATGCTCACTGCATGCCTAGAGCACTAGGCATCTCCTCTTTCGAACTGGTATACAGATGGCCTCTCTCATGTTTAGGGAGCCTTCCAGGGAACCTACGTCAGATTGGAGATAAGGACATAAGAGAATAGCTTCAGGCACTGGGGGCTGTCCTAAATAAGCTGAAGAGATTTACCTTTGAGAGAACTCTGATATCTCTAGGATCTCAGGTACATTCATTCCAACCAGGGGACTCAGTTTGGGTCAAGGATTAGAAAAAGGACCCCCTCAAACTATAGTGGACAGGGTCTCACATGGTTGTTCTAACCTCCCAGACTGCCCTCAGAGTCACAGGTCACTCTGTGGGTCCATCACTCCAGAGTGAAGAAAGCTCATCATTCAGATGAGAAGACGCACCAGTGGAAAGCCCAGCCAGACCCCACAGATCCGCTCTGGCTTTGCCTTCGACAGGACCCCACCAACTAATGGACATCTGCTCACTGTGGTCCCTAGCTCTCATCAGCGTGATATCCCTCATCTTAGGAGCTGGACTCTACACTGTTTTCCCTTCTGACTGGACTTTCCCCCAGAGACTTGCTATTGTTATTGCTTATTGGGCCACCTTGGGAATCTTAGGATGGATTGCTACATTTACCTAATTATGGGTTTCCTCACCCTTGTCTCCCTTCATGATAGTTCCAGAGAGCCCCAATGTTCCTGTGTAAAAACAAGCCAATGGGCACCGGGTTCAGTGCCTATACTTACATGCCAGCCAAATTCTATCAAAGGTCTGCCTTATGTATATATGATGAGAAAAAATATTGGACTGGGCAAATAACTAATATCCAACGAGATTGTCTAACCAGGGGTGACAAGGGCACTGCTGTCTGCTGGATGTATCTCACCCACTTTGGAATGTCAGATGCAGGAGGGGCCCAGGAACAGGCACCAAAAAAAAAAAAACAAAAAACAAAAGGGTCAAGGAGGTCCCAAAGGCACTGGTAACCCCAAAACCTGACTATCGTGGGATCAACCTCACCGGGCTCCGACAGTTAACCCAGGTCCTAGCCTCCACCCACCCACCAGGTTGGCCAGGTCCTTACAGCAGCCTATGCACTAATCTGAAACTCGAGCATAAACAGGCAAGCATGCTGGTTACGTCTACCTCTAGTATGCAGAGCCCATATAGGGACTCCTGTACCTGCCTCTATGGGGAGCTGGACCTCTATAACAAGACCCAGAACTCCACAATATTAATTGGTCCAGTGGCTTTCAATGTCCAGCTCCAGCCGAGTAGAGATAACACTACCTGTTTCACCACTCCCAGAACAGGAAATATTAGCTATGGTTCAGTCCCAGCTCATCTATGTGCCAGTAATTACACTACAAACCATTCAGAGATTTATTGTACCCCGTCCAGAGTTTTTCTCTTATGCAGAAATTTGGCTTATAGGTACCTCCAGGAAAATGGATAGGTATATGTATGCCTGTCCTCCTTACCCCTGATATCTCTGTCCGATCTGATCAAGAAGTCGAGTGAGCTCTCAGCCCCTACCCAAGCAGACCAAAAAGGGCAGCACAAGCCATGACACTGTTAGGCGCAGGGGTACTTTCAGGCTTGGGAATGGGCACAGCAGGCCTAGGTACATCGTTCCAGTTCTATTACAAACTTTCCCAGGAACTAAATGAGGATATGGACAGGGTTGCAGACTCTACTCTCATTACAGAGCCAAACAAATTCCCTACCTACAGTGGCCATACAACACCAATGGGCCCTAGATCTATTCACAGCTGAAAGAGGGGGACATGTGTATTCCTAGGAGAAGAATGTTGCTATTATGTAAATGAGTCAGGTGTGGTGACCACAAAAATCAAAAAATTAAAGGAAAGAATATTAACCTGAGAAAAAGAATCAGAAACATGGGGAATCAACAAGCTCAGCCAATGGACTACCTGGTTGCTCCCTTTGGCTGGACCCCTGATCTCCATCCTCCTTCTCATCTCAGTTGGCCCTGTATAATAAACACTCTCACTAGGTTTATAGAGAACACTGTTGCCAGGTGCACCACTGCCCAGATACTGTCCTTGCAAAACTACCAGCTCATAGAAGATGATGATGATGATGTCCTCTAAACCAGGTGTTTAAAGGGGCACCAAAGGGGGTAATGATATGGGAGAAACTGTACTCTAAGATGGCTGACCAAATCAAGGGAATTCCAGTCCCTGTCTCAAAGCCCTTCCCGGTTCTTCTTCCCTTAACCCATTTCCCGCAGGCGCTGAAAGTACTAAATATGCGGAAGTAGAAAGGTATAAATTACCCTTCCTGCTTGTGCTTGGGGCTCAGACCCTTGGAGAATGGTCTCCTCTGAGCCCGCCGGTGTTACATAAACCTCCGATCCTCCAAAGTCTCTGATTGCCACTTGATTCTTCCACCAGGATGCAGTCCAGGTTCTGTAACACTTCCTCTAAAAAATCTCCTGACTCAGACACCTTTAAAATTAAGTTGTATTTCCAGAGTGGTTGCACCAGCTTGCATTCCCACCAACAGTGTAGGAGGGCTCCCCTTTCTCCACATCCTCGCCAGCATCTGTCATTTCCTGACTTGTTCATTGTAGCCATTCTGACTGGTGTGAGGTGGTATCTCATTGTGGTTTTGATTTGTATTTCCCTGATGCCCAGTGATGTGGAGCACTTTTTCATGTGTCTGTTGGCCATCTGGATGTCTTCTTTGCAGAAATGTCTGTTCATGTCCTCTGCCCATTTCTTGATTGGATTATTTGTTCTTTGGGTGTTGAGTTTGCTAAGCTCTTTGTAGATTTTAGATACTAGCCCTTTATCTGATATGTCATTTGCAAATATCTTTTCCCACTCTGTCAGTTGTCTTTTGGTTTTGTTGACTGATTCCTTTGCTGTGCAAAAGCTTTTGATCTTGATGAAGTCCCAATAGTTCATTTTTTCCCTTGCTTCCCTTGCCTTTGGCGTTGTTCCTAGGAAGAAGTTGCTGCGGCTGAGGTCGAAGAGGTTGCTGCCTGTGTTCTCCTCAAGGATTTTGATGGATTCCTTTCTCACATTGAGGTCCTTCATCCATTTTGAGTCTATTTTTGTGTGTGGTGTAAGGAAATGGTCCAATTTCATTTTTCTGCATGTGGCTGTCCAATTTTCCCAACACCATTTGTTGGAGAGGCTGTCTTTTTTCCATTGGATGTTCTTTCCTGCTTTATCGAATATTAGTTGACCATAGAGTTGAGGGTCTATTTCTGGGCTCTCTATTCTGTTCCATTGATCTATGTGTCTGTTTTTGTGCCAGTACCATACTGTCTTGATGATGACAGCTTTGTAGTAGAGCTTGAAGTCGGGAATTGTGATGCCACCAACTTTGGTTTTCTTTTTCAATATTCCTTTGGCTATTCGAGGTCTTTTCTGGTTCCATATAAATTTTAGGATTATTTGTTCCATTTCTTTGAAAAAATTGGATGGAATTTTGATAGGCATTGCATTAAATGTGTAGATAGCTTTAGGTAGCATAGACATTTTCACAATATTTATTCTTCCAATCCATGAGCATGGAACATTTTTCCATTTCTTTGTGTCTTCCTCAATTTCTTTTATGAGTACTTTATAGTTCTCTGAGTATAGATTCTTTGCCTCTTTGGTGAGGTTTATTCCTAGGTATCTTATGGTTTTGGGTGTAATTGTAAATGGGATTGACTCCTTAATTTCTCTTTCTTCTGTCTTGTTGTTGGTGTAAAGAAATGCAACTGATTTCTGTGCATTGATTTTATATCCTGACACTTTACTGAATTCCTGTACAAGCTCTAGCAGTTTTGGAGTGGAGCCTTTTGGGTTTTCCACATATAGTATCATATCATCTGCAAAGAGCGATAGTTTGACTTCTTCTTTGCTGATTTGGATGCCTTTAATTTCTTTTTGTTGTCTGATTGCTGAGGCTAGGACTTCTAGTACTATGTTGAATAGCAGTGGTGATAGCGGACATCCATGCCATATTCCTGACCTTAGCAGAAAAGCTCTCAGTTTTTCTCCATTGAGAATGATACTTGCAGTCAGTTTTTCATAGATGGCTTTGATAATATTGAGGTATGTGCATTCTATCCCTACACTTTGAAGAGTTTTGATTAGGAAGGGATGCTGTACTTTGTCAAATGCTTTTTCAGCATCTATTGAGAGTATCATATGGTTCTTGTTCTTTCTTTTGTTAATGTATTGAATCACATAGATTGATTTGTGGATGTTGAACCAACCCTGCTGCCCTGGAATAAATCCCACTTGGTCGTGGTGAATAATCCTTTTAATGTACTGTTGAATCCTATTGGCTAGTATTTTGGTGAGAATTTTCACATCTGTGTTCATCAAGGATATTGGTCTGTAATTCTCTTTTTTGATGGGATCCTTGTCTGGTTTGGGGATCAAGGTGATGCCGGCCTCATAAAATGAGTTTGGAAGTTTTCCTTCCATTTCTATTTTTTGGAACAGTTTCAGGAGAATAGGAATTAATTCTTCTTTAAATGTTTGGTAGAATTCTCCTGGGAAACGATCTGGCCCTGGGCTTTTGTTTGTTTGGAGATTTTTGATGACTGTTTCAATCTCCTTACTTGTTATGCACCTATTCAGGTTTTCTATTTCTTCCTGGTTCAGTTTTGGCAGTTTATATGTTTCTAGGAAAGCATCCATTTCTTCCAGATTGTCGAATTTGTTGGCATAGAGTTGCTCATAATATGTTCTTATAATTGTTTGTATTTCTTTGATGCTGGTTGTGATCTCTCCTCTTTCATTCATGATTTTACTTATTTGGGTCCTTTCTCTTTTCTTTTTGGTAAGTCTGGCCAGGGTTTTATCCATCTTATTAATTCTTTCAAAGAACCAGCTCCTAGTTTCATTGATTTGTTCTATTGGTTTTTTTGGTTTCTACTTCATTGATTTCTGCTCTGATCTTTATGATATCTCTTCTCCTGCTGGGTTTAGCCTTTCTTTGTTGCTCTTTCTCGAGCTCCTTTAGGTGTAGGGTTAGGTTGTATATTTGAGACCTTTCTTTTTTTTTTTTAAGATTTTATTTATTTATTTATTTGACAGAGAGAAAGATCACCAGTAGGCAGAGAGGCAGGCAGAGAGAGAGGGAGAAGCAGGCTCCCCTCGGAGCAGAGAGCCCGAATCAGGGCTCGATCCCAGGACCCTGGGATCATGACCTGAGCCGAAGGCAGAGGTTTTAACCCACTGAGCCACCCAGGAGCCCCCTTTCTTGTTTCTTGAGAAAAGCTTGTATTGCTATGTATTTTCCTCTTAGGACTGCCTTTGCTGTGTCCCACAGATTTTGAACCATTGTGTTTTCCTTATCATTTGTTTCCATGATTTTTTTTCAATTTTTCTTTAATTTCCTGGTTGACCCATTCATTCTTTAGAAGGATGCTGTTGAGTCTCCATGTATTTGGGTTCTTTCCAAATTTCCTCTTGTGATTGAGTTCTAGCTTCAGGGCATTGTGGTCTGAAAATATGCAGGGTAGGATCCCAATATTTTGATACTGGTTGAGTCCTGATTATGACCCAGGATGTGATCTATTCTGGAGAATGTTCCATGGGCACTAGAGAAGAATGTGTATTCTGTTGCTTTCGGATGGAATGTTCTGAATATATCTGTGATGTCCATCTGGTCCAGTGTGTCATTTAAGACCTTTACTTCCTTGTTGATCTTTTGCTTGGATGATCTGTCTATTTCAGTGAGGGGAGTGTTAAAGTCCCCTACTATTACTGTAATATTGTCAATGTGTTTCTTTGATTTTGTTATTAATTGATTTAAATAGTTGGTGCTCCCCTGTTAGGGGCACAGATATTTAAAATGGTTAGATCTCGGGGCGCCTGGGTGGCTCAGTGGGTTAAGCCTCTGTCTTTGGCTCAGATCATGATCCCAGGGTCCTGGGATTGAGCCCCACATCGGGCTCTCTGCTCCGCAGAGAACCTGCTTCCTCCTCTCTCTCTGCCTGCCTCTCTGCCTACTTGTGATCTCTGTCTGTCAAATAAATAAAGTCTTAAAAAAATAAATAAATAAAATGGTTAGATATTCTTGTTGGATAGAACCTTTGAGTATGATATAGTGTCCTTCCTCATCTCTTATTATAGTCTTTGGCTTAAAATCTAATTGGTCTGATATAAGGATTGCCACCCCAGCTTTCTTCTGATGACCATTAGCATGGTAAATTGTTTTCCACCCTCTCACTTTAAATCTGGAAGTGTCTTTGGGTTAAAATGAGTTTCTTGTAGACAGCATATGGATGGGTTTTGTTTTTTTTTTATCCGTTCTGAAACCCTGTGCCTTTTGATTGGGGCATTTAGCCCATTTACATTCAGGGTAACTATTCAGAGATATGAATTTAGTGCCATTGTATTGCCTGTAAGGTGACTGTTACAGTATATTGTCTCTGATCCTTTCTGATCTATTACTTTTAGGGTCTCTCTTTGCTTAGAGGACCCCTTTCAATATTTCCTGTAGAGCTGGTTTGGTGTTTGCAAATTCTTTCAGTTTTTATTTGTCCTGGAAGCTTTTTATCTCTCCTTCTATTTTCAATGATAACCTAGCTGGATATAGTATTCTTGGCTGCATGTTTTTCTCATTTAGTGCTCTGAATATATCATGCCAGTTCTTTCTGGCCTGCCAGGTCTCTGTGGATAAGTCTGCTGCCAATCTAATATTTTTACCATCGTATGTTACAGACTTCTTGTCCCGGGCTGCTTTCAGGATTTTCTCTTTGTTGTTAAGACTTGTAAATTTTACTATTAGATGATGGGGTGTGGACCTATTCTTATTGATTTTGAGGGAGGTTCATTGCACCTCCTGGATATTGATGCTTGTTTCCTTTGCCGTATTAGGGAAATTCTCTACGACAGTTCTCTCCAATATATCTTCTGCTCCCCTCTCTCTTTCTTCTTCTTCTGGAATCCCAATTATTCTAATGTTGTTTTGTCTTATGGTATCACTAATCTCTCGAATTCTCCCCTCATGGGCCAGTAGTTGTTTGCCTCTTTTGTTCAGCTTCTTTATTCTCTGTCATTTGGTCTTCTATATCACTAATTCTTTCTTCTGCCTCATTTATCCTAGCAGTAAAAGCCTCCATTTTTTATTGCACCTCATTAATAGCTTTTTTTATTTCAACTTGGTTAGATTCTAGTTCTTTCATTTCTCCAGAAAGGGCTTTTATTTATCCAGACAGGGTTTCTCTAATATTTTCCATGCCTTTTTCAAGCCCGGCTAGAACCTTGAGAATCATCATTCTGACCTCTAGATCTGACATATTACCAATGTCTGTATTGATTGTGTCCCTAGCCTTTGGTACTGACTCTTGTTCTTTTTTTTTGTGGTGAGTTTTTCAGCCTTGTCATTTTGTCCAGATAGGAATATATGAAGGAGCAAATGAAATACTAAAAGACCCCAGGAAAATGTGCTTTAACCAAATCAGAAGAGACCCCAAATCATGGGAGTGAGGGAAGGGGGTAAAAAGAAGTTCAGAAAAAAAAAATTAAAAAAAGAAAACAAAGAAAAAACATAAAAAAGAAAAAAATATATATAATATAAACTAGTTAAAAATGTTAAGAGAGGAAAGGGTAATAGTTTAAAAAATTAGCATAAGAACAAAAATTTTAAAAATTAATTAACTTTACAAGACTAAAGATTCATGGGGAGAAAGCCATGAATTCCATTCTTTGCTTTCTCCTCCTCTGGAATTCCACTGTTCTCTTTGGTAAGTGAACTTGGTCTTGGCTGGATTTCTTGTTGATCTTCTGGGGGAGAGGGTCTATTGTAGTGATTCTCAAGTATCTTTGCTGGAGGCACAATTACACCGCCATTGCCAGGGGCCAGGCTAAGTAATCCGCTCGGGAGCTTTTGTTCCCTGAACGCTTTCCATAGAGGTCCAGAGGACGGGAATGAAAATGGCAGCCTCCCAATCTCCGGCCCAGAGGAGCTGAGAGCTTGGGGCCCCACTATTCAGTGTGCCCTCAGAGAAAAGCACTAAATCACTCCAGTCTCCCCGGCCGTCAGCTGCACTCAGAGCTCCCCCAGCCTGTGACCAAGCATCTCTGTCTCTGGCACACAGCCCCGCCTGGAGTCTCCGATCCCCACAGATCCCTGAGCTTTTCCAGGTCGGAGTCTCCCCGGATCTTGTGGGGACCCCACACACAGAGCACTGGCCTGTGTCACAGATTATGGTTCAAGGTAACCCCAAGTTGAGAGTTCACTCCTCGACTCTGTTTCTGTAGCCGCTTCCCTGCTCTAATACCTGCAAGCTCTGTGACACTCAGACACCCCTGATCCTTCTGTGACCCTGTGGGACCTGAGGCCGCACTGTCCCCGCGAGGTCTTCACCCTGGTTTAGCCTCTGGAGCGATGTCCCTCTGTGGAACAGACTTTTAAAAGTCCTGATTTTGTGCTCCGTTGCTCCACCACTTGCCAGGAGCCAGCCCCTCCCCTGGAGTCTATCTTCCCATCACTTCAGATTCACATCTCCGCTGGTCTTACCTTTCAGAAAGTGGTTGATTTTCTGTTTCTAGAATTGTTGCTCTTTTCTTCAATCTCCTGTTGGATTCGTAGGTGTTTGGAATGGTTTGATAAGCTATCTAGCTGATCTCCTGCTACCTGATGTCATCTCAGCCTGCTACTTCTCCACCATCTTGACTCCCAACTTCCTGAAAAATACATTTTAAATGAAAAATATATGTACAAGTTTTGCTGGATTCCTAAGATTAAATAGTATTCAAAAATAAAAAAGAATGAATTACTTATATTCTCAAATCAAACTAAAAACATATTTATCAAAAGAAGGCATACACAAAAGTGAATGTAGTGTATGATCTAATTTATATGAAACTCTAAAAAGGCAAAGCTAATCTATGGTAGCACAAGACAGATTATTTACTTCTTGATTTTAAAGATTGGAATAAAATGACTGCAAAGGTATAAATATAAATTTTTATTGGTGATGGAAGTGATCCATGTCTTGGCTGGGATGATAGTTTCAAGGTTATATACATTTGCCAGAACTTATTGCACTATACACTTAAAATGGACTTACCTCATGGTATATCATCTTCATACCAAAAAAAGCTGATTTAAAGAGAAAAAGACATCATGTTCTAATGAAGTTTAAGAGTGAAATGGTGGTAAATTTTAGACAATATATCAATTTCTGATTAAGCTGATAAAACATTATTAAACCAGAAACAGAAGAGAATGTCCTTAACTTCATCAAATGATAAAGATGAATAAAACCCGAACTTGTGTGAAACTTTAAAGGTTTCCCATAAAGGCTAAGATCAAGACAAGGATGCCTACCATCACTGCTATTATTTAATACAATAATGAAGATCCTAGCCAATTTCCTAATTAGAAAAAAAGAAACAAAGTTTAATAATTGGAAAAAGATAAACAGCCTTTATTTACAGATAATATATTTATCAATATTTAAAAAACCCTCTACATACAACCAGTATTCCAATTATTCTAACTAGGGAGTTTAGCAAATTTGCAATATAAACAAATTAATACTATTCCTCTATAGCATGGGTTCAACAAACTATTGCCTGCTGGACAAATCTGGCTATCACCTGTTCTGTAAATAATCCTTTATTGGAACATAACCATGCCCATTTGTTTATACGTTATCTAGGATTTTGTTCTTGCTACTACGGCAGAGTTGAATGTTCAATAGGGACTATCTGGCCCACAAAGCCTAAATTATTTACTATCTGGTATTCTACAGGAAAAGTTTGCCAATCCCTGCTCTAAAGCAACAATAATCAAATAGAAAATATAATTGAAAAATAAGATGCAATTTATAAAAACAACAAAAATTATAAATTAACATAACAATAATAACTAATGCATTTATTAAAGGACTTAAAAACAGACCTACCTAAATGCAAATAGATTCTGTATTTATGGATGGGGCAACTTATCATCATAAGAGATAAATTTTCCTGCGATTAATCTATAAACTCAAGGCAACCCCAGGAAAAATTGCATATGAATCTTAGGAACTTGGCAAACTCCTTTTAAATTTCATATGGGAGAATAAAGATCCATTAAAAGAAGAGTGAAGAGGGATAGTTTCCCTTCCAGATATTTAGATGAACCTCAAAGCCATTTAGTGAAAATAATATGGTGTTCACAAAGAAATGAGAATTCCAAAGGAACATAACTCAGAAAGAGATCTATTTATATGTGGGGAAAATGATAAATACAGCACTACAAATGGATGTATGCAGTATTTTAAAAAGTGTGTTTGGAAACTGCTTACTACTTATCAAAAAATAAATAAACCTAGATCACTAATTTGCCCTGTATATAAGAGTGCAGTTCTGATGGAACATATGGAAATGTAAAAGGTAACTATAAAACTATTGGAAGAAAAGGAGGAAAACTACCCTGCATGGGTGGGGACAGTCTTCAGTAAAATTCCCCACAGCATAATTCATGGTACCAAAAAAAAAAAAAAAAAAAAAACCATGAAGGGATTTTGCTATATGTAATTTGCTACTGTTACATAATGGAGGATGCTGTAGCCTATAGTACATGGTACATACTATTCAATTATATAATATATGTAATATACTGATACATAATGTATAATAATATATATGTGACAGGAATTCCTACAATCACAACAAAAAATGATAAAAAATAAATTCAGAACATGCAAAGTTTCTATATTTATGATTCATGGGAAAATAAGCTCAAACTGATCATAAGCATCTTAAAACTCATTAGTAATAGGGTAAATACCACAAAAATAAAATAATAATTTGCACCCATGAGATAAGCAAAAATTACGAACAAAACATAATCGGTAGGGAATATGAGGGGATGGGGACACTGGCACTGCTGGTAAATTGGGGCTATTTTAAACAACAATCTGCAGCAATTATGAAATTAAGCACATCCTCAAGCTTAGGGGATGTACCTCCTGAATGTATACACTGTGTATGTGGGTATCTTGATTATGGAATTTCTGTTTATTCCCACCCACTCTGAGCCCACCCTTAATGAGTATGTCATCCTCCTTCCTAAGAATGTGCTCACCTCTAGATCCTTGCTGTGTATGGAAAGAACACAGATTCATCCTAGTGCCATGTGTTCATCCTTTCCAAGTATGTGTGTATACTTTCTGAGTAAGACTCAGGAAGTCCACTCTTGGTAATATATCCCAGAGAAATTCATTCACAGATTCATAAGAGGACATATGAGAGTCTCCATCATGTTGCATAGCAGGGAACTGGAGGTGCTCTAGTTGGGGACAGTTAAGTAAATGGGGAAGATGTACACTTCAGAGCACATCGCTGCAGTGAGAAGCTACAAACTAATGGTATCATAGATAAAGGGATGCATATAAAAATTGTATTGAAGGATTAACATAGGAGAAAGCAATATTACTTATATTGTCTTAAAATACATACATAGGAAACACTATTTTAAAAGGATACATGCACAAAGATGCAACTAAATATGTTAAAATGGATACTTAGTGGGGTACAGGAAGATAAATGGGGATCAGGATCTAGGATGAAGGAGGAAGTGGATAAAAGAAGAGAGGAGCCTCACATCAGCACAATGGCCTGTGCTGATATCTGCAAGTGTTCTGCATAGGCAATAAGTTTATGAAGTGGTGTAGCCCTGATGACAAGGAAAACAACTAGCTCAACTTTTTGTAATTTACCCAAAGAGAGATTTGAAATCAAAGATGAATAAGAGAACTGAATTTATAACACATGGACATTTGCAAGTAGCACATATTTGGCATATCTGAAAATATATTATAAAGGTAGGTATTTATATTATAAAGGTAGGTATTTCTAAAGGTATTTTAGCACATCTTCACCAAAAATTGTATGAGATAATTCAGTCTATCTTGACTAAATACTTTATTTTGTTTGTATTTAGTTAGAATGATATTATCATAATTTTAATCCAATTTAAATACATTTTTTCCAAATTGCAGTGAATACACTTTGCAAAGTCATTGTTCCTAGATGGAATTAAATTACTTACCTTGGTAATGGAGAGTTACCAGAAGGATGTAAATGAGTTGTTAACATGGCACTTCATTGCCACAATAATTTAGAGCCACTAGCTAGCTTGATGTGTCTGCAATAAATGTTTTATTATTTAGGAAAAATACACTATACAAGTTGCAGTGTGCCATGCTCATTCATGCTGTAAATCAACAAAGATCAGCAGACTGAATAGAAAAATGAAAAGCTTATTTAGAAACTGACATAAGCTTTCAGATGAGCAGGGATGGTTGAAGTTAACTGCATTCATTTTTCTTTGCTTGTCATAGTTGCCACTTGAATTTCACTGCTAAAGATAGAAGATAGTTTTGCTTTATGAAATTATATCCACAGAAACAGTGTTTGCATTTATATAGATATAGTCATAATAAAGTAGAATATAAAGAAGCCACACTAAAGTAATAGTAGCCCCAAATTTATGAAGTGTGGGATGGAATTTGCTATCTCACATCTCTAGACTCAGTGAAATCATTCTATGGAGATCAAAGCTCATGTTAGAAGCCATGGCATGACTTTATGCCCTGGGACTGTATAGTAATTGCCAGACAATACAGAATAAAACACCACACACGTAGCATTGGTACAGCACCTGGTCATTTTTTCCTTATTTGCTTTGTTATTATTTCGACAAGCTTGAAATCCCAGAAAAATTATCTCTCTGCTCACAAACCACATAGTGCCAGCCACAGCGGCAGGAGATCAGCATCAATTTCTGAAGCACGGTCCTCACCCTGACAACCTGCCTGAAGTAACCTAGAAATTGCCACAACTGACTGCAGATGATGTCCTCTGTATCAAAACAGTGAAGAGCCAGCTCCTAGCTGTTGTCTCGCTTCCTGCCATGAGGAGACAGTGTCCCAGGCTACCAAATGCCAAATTCTTTTGTGTGAAAGAGTCACATATCAATGACATTCACCTGTCTCAGGGTTACCTTCATAATATCATTAGTCATTGGTTAAGTTCATCAGCCTCACATGTTACTTCATAATATAATAGGGACCTTTCTCTATATAAAATCTGTCAGGTGACTGGTAACCTGCTGACTACCATATTAAAATGAACTCTTTTGGAGACAGACTTGCCACAGATTTCAGGACCTGAAGCATAAGTTAAAAAAAAATCTGCTATTTATTTATGATGGTGAATAGAAATGAGAATTCTAGAAGGAAATCATTTAAGTAATAAGGAAATGTAGCTAGATGAGAAAGACCTCTTAGCAGGAAACAGTTGTGTGGTGAGTTCACATGAGGCTCATCTTGTGGAAACCTAGGGAAAGGCCCCAGAGCTCACAAAAGGCATAGAGGCTATCAGGGAAACTCAAAAAGTGACAAGAGAATGCAGAAGCAGGCTGAAGCTATATTTCTGGGAGAAGGTGGGTGTAATTTACAGATGGTAAGATACACAGTTCTTAGAAGGTATATATACTTGGGGTGCCTGAGTGGCCCAGTCGGTTAACTGTTCCACTCCTGATATCAGCCTGGGCTTGATCTCAGGATCATGAGTTCAAGCCCCCTTTGGGCTCTGTGCCAGGCGTGGGGACTGCTATAAAACAAAACAAAACAAAACAAAACAAACAAACAAACAAAACCGAAAAAAAAAAAAGTATATGCCCTAGTCCTGCTTATTGCCAGGAGATACGTTCCAGGACTGCTAGTGGTGCCTGAAGCCATGGATAGTACCAAACCTTATTTATACTATGTTTTCTTCTATACACATATACCTATGAAAAGTTTAATTTATACATTAGGCACAGTAAGAGATCAACAATAACTAATAATAAAATAGAACAATTATAACAAATACTGTAATAAATCTTAGGTAAATACGATCTCTCTCTCAAAGTGTCTTGTACTCTATTCATCCTTCTTCTAGTGATGATGTGAGATGATAAAATGCCTACATGATGAGATGAAGTGAGGTGAATGATGCAGGCACTGGGACAGAGTGTAAGGCTGCTATGGACTTCTGACGATTCATTAGAAGAGACTGCAGTTGACTGATGGTAACTCAAACTGTGGAAAGCAAAACTGCAGATAAGGGCAGACTACTACAGTTCAATGAACGCAGGCAGATATATATATCCATCCAACTCATATCCCTAACAAAATCTAGAACATGGCCATTACTGTGGGAAGCTCTCTGTATCTCTTTACAAATAAAATCACTCCTTTCCATAGGCAGCCAATATTTTACTTTCTATCACCAAAGATTCCTTCTGTATGTTTTTGAACTTTATGTGAATAGAAACATAGATTATGCATGCTCATAGCTTCTTTCATTCAAGTTAATACGTTTACGATTCATCCCAGCTATTGGCAATATAACTGATCCATTCCTTTATATTCTGGGAAAGTATTGTATTGTGTATAGGCACCAAAATTTGTTTACTCTTTCTCCAAAAATTAATGAATACTTAAGTTGATTCCATTTTTTGGCTATTATGAATAAAGTTACGACAAATGTTCTTAACACAATTCTTTAGGGGGACATATGTTTTCTTTTTTTGGGTTAAATACCTGA
The DNA here is from genome assembly GCA_003697995.1 of Taxidea taxus jeffersonii. Lineage (NCBI taxonomy): Eukaryota > Metazoa > Chordata > Mammalia > Carnivora > Mustelidae > Taxidea > Taxidea taxus. The sequence continues at coordinate 21,029 of RCUC01120980.1, forward strand.
GTGGAATCGATGGACATGTACATGTTTACTGCCAAACTATATTCCTAAATGTCCCCACCAGCAATGCATGAGAGTTCTGGTTGCTTCACATCCTCACCAATACTTGGTATTGTCAGTTAAAAATATAGAATTTAAACTAAAAACAACTAAGGCAGAAGTAATTCAAAATTTAACATTATTTACAATTATTCACATCATACTGGTGGGCCTCAAAGCATTTATTATAAGCTGTAAGTATAGAGGTATGTTTTACAAAATAAGTATTCATCCTACAATGAAATTAATTTCAGTGGCATTTATCCTTACCTTCCTTTGATAAGTCAGTGTATATATTCCCATTACCTCAATGAAATATCATGAGCTGATATTAGCTTGCTAAGACGAATACCAACATCTTTAGGATGCTGAACTGTAAGTGTATTTAGAATTAATATAGAGCCTGGAAAAAAACCTATCTTTGTCTAATATTTTTTTTGTACTCAGTGTCTTAGATCTTGCAAGAACTCTGGAGACATGGAAAACTAAGAGTTAAGAATCTCTTTGTGGTGGAATAATTGTGAAGGAATTTATCCTTGCTGGACTCTAGCTTTCCTTTTTGAAACCAGAAATGATGTTAAAGAGAGGATGAGAGAGAAGATGAGGGAGAGATGCAGGGGGAAAGGAGATTCATGTGTCTGGGATTCATGGCACTTTAGGAAGTCTGTGTAGGGCTTCATAAAGTCTGTGGTCATTCTAAAATATTATGCAATATTTAGGGTGTTTAGTGCATCAGAATTTGTAGGGCAGGGGAAGAAGTGTATTTTTGAAAAAGTTTATGAACCAATGACTTAAAAGAGCTTTCTTCCATCTTGATACTTTCTAGATGGTTCTGCTATGAGAGGCTTCATTTGCCCTCTGCAATTAACTCCTGAAGCTGAGGGAGGCCAGCTGCTGTGAACCTATGCTCCTAGAAATAGCTCTTGAACATGTAACCAGCAGGCTTTATTACTTCATATGATTTCAGTCAAAAATTTTTGAAAATCTTTCCTTATGAACAGAGTATACTTAAGTCTGGCAGTCTGAAGTGGATGAAGCTGTTGATACTTATTAGGAAGAAGAAAAATCATTGGGTTCTATTTATACTTTGATAATAAAAGACAGTCTTCCTGCCACAACTATTTTGTGAAAATAAAGTTGAATGCCTAAACACATCAGAGAACACTCGCAGGTAAGGTTTATGAACCATGACTAACCTTGTCTCTGTGTATTTTAGCACATCTTCCCAAGATGACCCAATGTGCATGCTGCCCCAGTTTAATCTGAAATTAACCTTCATGATGCCATTTGCTGTGTGGCACCTGCCTTTGAGTGGTGTCGTTGTCACACAGTGATTTGGTTCACTAGTTCATGGTGTTCATTTGGACAAGTTACCACTAATGTGTCTATGCTTCAGTATCCTCAACTGTGAAGGAGAAATGACCCTGTTAACAGTGTGCTTCCCTGAGGTGCTGTGATGGACAGCCAATACAATTATTGTGGAACATTTTACCTGATGCAAAAAAAAGGAGTTTTTATGGGAAAGTTATATGACCTTCTCCCTGGCATTACATAATGGTTCAGAGAGCTTGGTTATTGCTTTATGAAAACACTTATTTAGAAAATGCCTTGACAACCTTCAACGACCAATGTTTTATAGTATAAAATATTAAGACTACTTTTATTACTTTTGCTGCCATCAATTATTATTGTTCTTATTACCACTGAAAAATGTGAAAGAAGACCCACACTTGTGGACAGAGTAGAATGTTCAAAAGTATAATGAACCAGATGAGCTATAATACATTATTACAGCCCTCTCATTAGCTCAACCATCTTGAAATCTACACAGGTCCTTATGACAGATGTGGGAATAATATCTAAGAATCTTCTTAACCACATAAGAATAAAAGATAGATGAAAGTTATGAATTTGATTTCAGCCTAAGATACATTAGATAGCTGGATTAGAGTCCAATACCCTATTGATAGAGTCATGTGATGCTACTGTCCAAAGCATAATGACTTTGATTAATTAGAAAACAACTAAAACTGGAACTTCAATTAACTAGACTTACCCAACTCCCTTTTAGAGCAGAAATTCATTTAAAAAGTAATATCTATTATTTAGGGGAAAATTAAATAAATAAGTAAATCCAAGCTCTAGAAGTCCTAGAAAGAAAGCTGCATAATGATCATGATGGTGGTGGTGGTGGTGATAAACTGAGAGCATTTACCTTCCTTAGACATTGCATTAAATCCTTTGTAGACATGATCTCTAATTCTTTTTTTTTTTTTAAGATTATTTATTTATTTATTTGAGAGAGACTGAATGAGAACATGGGCAGAGGGTCGGATCAGAGGGAGAAGGAGAAGCAGACTCCCTGCTGAGCAGGGAGTCCCATGTGGGACTCAATCCAAGGATCCTGGGATCATACCCTGAGTCAAAGTCACTTAACTGGCTGAGCCACCCAGTTACCCTGTGATCTCTAATTCTTACAAGAACACTTTTATGTTATAATGCTGACTCTATAGGTGAAAATACTGAGAATCAAAGAGATTAAAACTTATATATGGTCATTGTTAAGTCACCAAGTCAGGATTCAAATCCAATTCTGTCAGCCCCATTGCTTGTGGGCCTTTCCATAACAGCAGCAGCATACCCCACTGGAATTCCAGTTTAGGAAGTTGACATAAATAAATTACAAAAACAACAACTTCTCTGCTCAGGTATTTAAACAGAATCAATGATTTTTGTGTGTGTGTCATTGTTCTATTGGTAGGATACTTCAGAAATTTTAATAATATGCTTTATGACATTATAGAGGTGGCTATAATAGGCAATATTATTCAAACATGATTATGGAACACTAAATAGAGAAAAGAGAGGGAAGCGATTAGGCAGGATCAGCATTCTATGGAACCCAACTAAGAAATAATTCACTACATCCTTCTCTACCTGCATCTATAGACTTATGCTCAAAATACTGAATCTCAGCTTGGAAGATTCAGTATTAATAAAAACAAAATTGAAATGCACTCACTATGTTGTACTTAGTAAAGAAGGAATGACTCCTAGGTGTCTAAGAAAGATTTTGGAAAAAACTCTAAATACTTTTCTAGCTAACCAGAAAATACAGTTAACTAGAATGCACCATGCTTTGATTTACACTAATTTACGTTGCTCTGAGCAAACTTGAGAGCCCCATTATATTAAGAATTATTCTGTTTTCTACGTAAAATTTAGTGTGAGACGGTGGCAGACACTCTTGATTGGACAACTCAGTAGCCATTCCCCATTCTCTTTGGCCTTGCCCCTTTCTACCGCTATTCCTGTTCACTTTCCTAGTCTTCCCTGAAACTAAAGATGGCTACAGAGTGCACCCTGGACACTGAAGCGTAACTTAGAGCTTGAAAATGAATTCTGTGGAGGACTAAAGACATAAATAATAGCCTAAAGAATGCTTTTTTAAAAGACATTTGGTCAGTTTTTAAAAATTAAACTTATTAGCATATGATTTGTATACAATACATGTCACCAATTTAGGTGCACAATTTGATGAATTTTGAAAAAATGTACATACTCACATGACCACTGCCACACATGAGATAGAACCTTTACACCATTCCAAAAAACTCCCTTATGCTGAAATACATCTCTCCTCATCTTTTGTCATTACCGAAGACTGAGTTTTCTTTCATTGTACTTTGGCCTTTTCTAGAATTTCATGCAAATGGAACCATATAGTATATAGTATTTGGTCTAGCTTGTTATTTTTAGCATAATGCTTTTGAGATTCATTCATTTTTTATTGTGTATCCATAGTTCCTTTCTTTTCTTTCTTTCTCTGTGTGGACATACCACAATTATTTCATCCATTCACCAGTTGATGGACAGCGGATTGTTTGGTTATTAAGAATAATGTGCTGTGACCATTCAAGTGTGCATCTTTGTGTGGATGCATATTTTTATTTCATTTCAGTGAAATACCTAGTACTTGGATTATCTGGATCATTTTGATACTTTAAACAATACATTCAAACCCATATCACACTGAGAACTCTAGCCAGTGCCCTCATGTTCACAAGTCTCTCTCTTCTGGCTGGTAGGACTACAAATTATTTCCAGCTTTCTGTGAACTCTAGATGTATCTGGGTGTACTGCCTTCTGGTAGTTCTTTTCTCAGCCTTGTATGTGTTTCCACCTAATGCTCAGATCCTTATTCAGCAAAAGGTTGAGGGGACTTTTATGTGGTTCTCCAGAGTAAACCTCAATGTACAGCTCCCTCCTTGCTCATATTCTGACCTGTCAATCTAAATGACCCAATCTAAGCGTTCATGAATTCTGTATTCTCAACTCACCAAGACTGCCAGGTTGTGTGTTGGTCCCCTCACTCTCTACTGTGGCCTACAGACTGCTTCTGGGCAGTCAACTGATGCAGTTATGGAGCTCACTTTATTTACTTTTTCTCAGGATCACAGTTCTGTATTTCCTGCTGTCTGATGCCTTCCTGGTTATGATGAGAGCATATTTCTCTTGATAGTTAAGTCTTTATCACAGAAGTGTAAGTTTGCATGCCAGTTTTTAATTAACTGTGATAATGGGGTAGAGAAATGACTCAGCATTGTATTTACTTCCTAATAATAATTTGGAATGCCGAGTGATTTGTAGGGAGAACAGTTTCCAAAGTATTTGGGGTAAGAGCTAAATCAAAGTGTCATAATTTAAAAATTGGTGATTTATACACACTAGTAATAGTCCATAATGTATATATCATAATAGTACCATATACTTTATATGCATTATCTTGTCTGAGCATCCTCACAATCTTAGCCTCCTCACAATCTGGATCTTCACTTTGCAGATGTGGAGAGTGAGATTCAATGATATATACTGACCCAGCATCACAAGAGAGCAGACTATGGAAACTGTTTACTTAATCAATTAACTCAACCCACAAGTATTTGCTAAGCATCTAATCTGTGCTAGGCACTGGGTTGAGTTGAATATGTAAAGATTTATAAAATAATTTTTACCCTCAAGAAATCAAAATTTTGCAAAGAAAACACTCAAAACAGCACATGATGCTAGTTAGTTCTTAGAGGACAGTTACCTTAGAGGACAGACCTAGAGAGGAGGGTAAGAGAAAGTAGTATCTACATAAGTTAGGGGAATGAGATGAATCATATTTTAAAAAAAGAGAGAAAAGAGAAAAAGAGCTCCAACCTAAAGAAGTCCCATGCCATGGCTCCTCCTTAGCCCTTTCCAATATAGCTTCAAAATTTTTTCTCTCCTTCTTGCCATATTACTAAGAACAAGAAATTCTCTGGGTTCTAATGACTTCCAACACTGAGCTAATAATGCAAAAATTTGGTTCCTTATCCCTCCCCTACCCGCCGTCTTCTTAAAAATGAATAGTGTTCATTTTACTTGAATTTTAATACTTAAATGATGGTATGTCATTGTACTTTGCTAATAATTCTTCTTTCCCAGAAATAATGTTATGCTTTTTTCCAAGTCCCTGTCCAGGTTTAACAACTTTTATGATCCAATTTCATAAACATTCTTGAATTCTCTTTTGATACCAGACATTGTGCTAAGTGCTTCAGGGGATACAAACATGATTAAAATACATTTCCTTTCCATAAAGTACTGATAATCCAGAGGGTAACTTAAATAAGTACATGACTGGTTATACTACAGTGCAGGCGAGTCTGTTAAGAAAAACACAGCATTCAAAGGCAGTTCAAAGGAAGAAGATATTAAAACTGCTTAGGAAAGATCTGAAAAATCTTTACAGAGGAAGAGGCTTCATTGAGCTTTGAAGAATGGGCAATCTTGATAGGGAGGAAGAGGGATAGAATATTCTAAGCATGATAAAGTATGTAAATGGGGCACAGATTATGGACTGAATGTGTCTCCTTTAAATTCATATATTGAAGCCCTAAGCCCCAATGTGATGATACTTGACAGGTGGGGCTTTGCTTAGATAATTTAGTTTAGATGAGGTCATTAGGGTCAGGCTCCCCTACTGGTGTCCTTATAAGAAGACTAAAAGAGCAAAGTGGTAGAGATAAGACCTTGAAACCTGGATGAAGAACTTAGTATGTATTTTGGTAGACAGTAGAAAAACACAAAGGATTTCCCAGAAGTGGTGTGAAGAGAGTGGATCTCAGAAGGATCATTTTGGCTACAAGATGTATGATATATTGGAATTGGGAGATATTTAGAATATGATGAAAGCTGGAAGGCTAAGTAGGAGTTAATACAGAGTCCTAAATGAAAAGTTAAAAAAAAAAAAAGTTAGTGTACAAGGATTGTGGTTGTAGGGATGAGAAGGAGGGCCAGGTAGCTATGAAAGGCATTTCCAACCAAGGGGATGTTTGACAACCGAGTGGATAGCTACAGATTATAATGCATAAGGAGAAGGAAGAAACGAATTAAACTGAGATAGGTGCATTGAATGAATGATGATTCCATTTATGGGAACAAGAAAATCTAGAGAAACTGGCCATTTAGGGGCATAACGTGTTGGTAAGGCATCCAGACGGAGAGGTATAACAAGTGCTTGGAACCTCAGAGAAACACTGGGCTTTGTGAAGAAAATATATAAAATATAATATGTATATTATATATCATATGTATATATATAAATATATATTTTATATATGTAATGGAGACCTTAATATATATATATATATGATATATTTATATTTTATATATATACATAATATATAAAGTTCTTAGACACAAGAATTGAGAGAAATGAAAAGGCCAAAAGCATTATGACTGTTTCACTGACAATGCCTAATGTTCTAGAATTTCTCAGCTTTCTGTAATCTAAAGCAACCATTTTTTCTACTAGTGACAAAAAATGCAAATGTAGGGGTGCCTGAGTGACTCATTAGGGTAAGTGTCTGACTTTTCATTTTGGCCAGGTCATGGTCTCAGGGTCATGAGATGGAGCCCCGTGGTGGCCGTGGAGCCTACTTAAGATTCTTTCTCTCCTCCCTCTGCCCCTCCCCCACTCTCTCTCTTACACTCTCTCTCCCTCTCTTAAAAAAAAAGAAAAAAGATATATGTATATGCAAACTCTCAGTCATTCATTTTAACTGATTGTTAGACATTTTACATTAAAACTATTATTTGATATAGCCTACTGGGAAAAGTTAAAAAGGCTCTGGCTCAGTCTTTATAAACTCGTAAAGGTTCTGAGCCTCCTAAGCCTGGCTTTTCATCTGTCAAATGGAGTGCTGTACCTAGGATTTTTAGGATGACTGAATGAGCTAATGGTTGTGAAGGACTTAGCACATTGCCTGTAGCATGGCAAGAGTTAGATAATTATAGTATTATTGGCAGTTGTATAGTATGTGTTGTAAGATGGTAAACAAATATCCTTGATTCCCTGAGACTGAAAAAAATAAGAAAATGTCTTAAATTTACTTGCTCTTAGATAAGGCAAATATGAAAAAATACTGCACAATTTCCTTTCTAAATCTTTTTAAGGAATAGCATTGATAAACAGCTGCTTGTATTATGTGTTAGACTTCCCGAGGGTTTCAGATACCCCATGCTTTCTATAAGTTTCATTTTTGTGGGTAGACTTGCTGACTTAGAATAATGAGATGATTTGGAACCTTTAGGTGATTATACCACAAATGAAGGTTAAATGTTTTGCTACAATATTCCATCCATTTGGAATATAAACCATATGGAGAAATGATTTTAAAATGAAGGAGTGACTCGTTCATAATTGTTCTGTCTTTAATTGTGTGCTACTTATAAGACACTGCATATCTTGAGTAATAAAGTAAGTACAAATGTATTTAAGAAAGTAGATAGGGAAGTACGTGTGTGTGTGTGTGTGTGTGTGTGTGTGTGTGAGTGTGAATGTGTATACATGTATAAATGGGAAATTAAGCCTTAACTTACATACACAAAGCAAAGCAAATGGCATTTTTCTGGGAGAAAATATCTTATCATACATTATACTCTTGAGTGCTGCTATTGTTGTCATAGAAAATTACTGAACAAATATTAGTGCAGTCTATGCTTGGGAGAATACACATTAAATGTTCCCCCAAAGTATTCCCCAATTATCAATAAGTATATTTATTAGCACCACGCTCTAACCAACTGAGCTAACCTGACAGCCATTATCAATCAGTAGATTTAAAACAAGGACATCATCTTTTATGCACACACCCCCCGACACACACCACACAAGTTCTGCTCAGAGGTTAAAAAAAATGACATATGTAACAACCAAAAGACAGGTTGCCTTCAAAAAGTGATTCATGACATTGGAGAATGTATAATTGATGTGTGTGGTTGTCTGGATGGTGAAATAACAATGCCATCCATTAGAGATGAGAGCTCTAACAACTCAGGCAAGGAGGCAGTATGTATTTTATAGGTCATCTGGGTTCCATTTGGATCTACAGGTTGCTATTCCTTCTCCATACTTGAAAGCATTTAATGGATTATTATAAAAAGAAAAAGATGGTATGCAATAATGGTTTAAATTGAAGCTCTGTGTGTATATCACCACTGTGTGACTCCTAAATGAGAGCTTCATTTTTAAAACTCTCATATCGCATGCTTGAAAGTTTGCCAGCGCATGAAGGAATCAAAACAATGAATTCAGCAGCAGGAAAGAGGGACATAGAATTCTGGGGAGAAGTGGAGCTTCTTTTTTCCTGTCTTTCTCTCCTTTGGCATCCATGACTATAAACAGTGAAAGTTCATCAGAAAAGGAAATTGCAATGATTTCTGAACTTCAAAGGAGCAGTAATTGGGCAGTGTTTTTAGAAAACACATTGATTCAGAAAATGGGGTATAAGGACAAAGCTTAAAACCACCACAAAACAGGCTGGGGGAAAAGATCTTGATAGTAATTGCGGGTGAAGATCAAATCAAACAGCAACTCATCTGGAAAATACCTCCTCCTTTCTGAAATTGAGATAAGCTGCAGGGTGGAGACTCTTTTCTGCATTGTTAGCCAAGAGTATAAAAGTTTATTTTTGCTTTTAATGAGTAGTATTTTAGAAATGTAATGGAAGATAATTTTACTGGATTTCCCCGAGGAAAAGCCTTCGCCCAATTATGTAGACAATCCTAGCCATTCTAGTGTAATGCGCACAATATACATGCATAGAAACGAGTATTTCCCGTTAAAATCAAATGGAATGGAATCTGAATACTCCAAAGCAATGAAAGCTCAGAAGGTGGATCAGGACTGATGAAGTATTATTAAGGTACTTTCAGCTTATGATGATGGATGATGTATGTTCTAAAATGAGGCTCTCTTCACGATAGTCCAAAGGGACTGGCATTTCCAAGAAAACAAACTTACCTCTCTGTGATTTGAAAGTGGATGCTGGGGTGCAGGAAGGAGAGTGTAATGTAATTAGCTACTTCCTTAGTTCACGTATCAAGCAGGCCCCCTGCAAAAGACCTTCTGTTAAACTATGGTGTTGGCACATGCTGCATCTAGCAGTTACATACAGACTGGTAACTCGGGGCTTACACCAAAACATGAAGGCCTAATTCTCAGTCTTTTAGGTGAGTTTGTACCTTTTGTAGGCACAGTTAGTAGTTCTTAGATGATTTTTGGTAGAAAAGCTTATTACTCATGAATGATATTTTTTTCAAAAAGTGCTTAATGATCTGGCGTTCTGAACCAAGCTCTGTACCTGACACTGAAAATACAAAGGTCCCTGAAATAAGATTCCCGTCTTATCCTCAAGTTGTTCAGAGCTAATGGAAGATGGACATGCTAAGTACAATAGTATGGGATACTAGGATCTTATGTCTAAGATGTTGTAGGGCAGAAAAGAGTGGCTCAGTCACTGTGCCCATGTCTTCTACAAAGGATGGGGAGTTCTGGGAGCTGAGTCTTGAAGGATGAGTAGGGAGTCACCAAGTGAAGAAGTAGAGACGTTCCAGATGGAGAAAGCCTGGGACACTCAAACACACCCAGTGTGAGAGAGCATGGGTACACGTTGAAAGGCAAGCCATTTAGAGTCGGGGGCCTGTAGACTGCTTTCGGGAGTGACAGCAAAGCAAGGGGCTTGAGAAGCACCGGGAGCTTGAGTGCTGAGGAGCTATGTGAGTTGCTGAAGCATCTGTTGGCAATGTAGATGCTGGTGAGGGGGTCTACGGAAATGATTCCATTTTGTTTTTACAGAAGTAATCTTTTATATAGAGGTTTGCTATCAGAGGAATGCCGAAGAAGAAAACGGCAAGGAGTAGAGTAGGAAGAGTGAATGTATTGAAAAAAGATTAACTGAGTACTGAAGGGGAGAAAGGAATATCAGATGATTCACAGGTTTTTAGTTTTTGTTTTGCAGATTTTTCTGTGCAGTTCTGTGAAGTTCTGTGAAGTTTTGTGAAGCTCTAACTGGTAATTCTTAGCATGATAATGGTGTATAGAAATGCAACCGAGAGCTCCAGAAAAGAACCCTGTCAGCACCTCTCCCCAAGGACTTGCTTCTGAGCCCTCCCTTCTGATGGGGGTGTACATTTACAGTTTTGTCATCTTGGTGGCAGCCTCACCATCCCTCTTGCCAAAACATCTGTAGCACCTCTGTTAAGTGTGATGATCAAGTAGTCTCTACAGCTCAAAGACAGAACTCTCCAACCTCACAGCACATCACGGCCAACCAACTCTCAGCTTAAATGAGGAGAAATTTGACAGACACTACATGAGAGAGAGAAGTTCTGAGGAGTGGATGAATCAGTGGCTCTTTCATGATTGCTTTGTCTTTGTGTGTTATTTTTATAACACACTCACTGGGGGGAAGTATTGCAGTTTAGAGGAAGTTGTCTAATTTCTTTATGTGGAATTGCTGTTTAAAGTAGGTACAGGGGTGCCTGGTTGGCTCAGTGGGTTAAAGCCTCTGCCTTCTGCTCAGGTCATGATCCCAGGGTCCTGGGATTGAACCCCCCATTGGGGAGTCTCTGCTCAGCAGGGAGCCTGCTCCCCACCGCCCGCCTCTGCCTGCCTCTCCGCCTCCTTGTGATCTCTGTCTGTCAAATAAATAAATAAAATATTTAAAAAAAATAAAGTAGATATAAATTCACAGCCCCTTCTTTGAAATGTGTGGGACCAGAATAGTCTAGGATTTAATGGGTTTTTTTTCATGTTGTGTTATATTACGTCATACCATAATATGTTATGTAATATCCTAGCAGGTTCTGAGATAGCATCTATTACCAAATGCATTAATATCTCTGGGGAGAAGCATATGAATATTTATGCTGAGTGGTATATATAAGAACTATGAAAACATATAAACATATAAAAACTATGAAAATCCTCTTCTCAATTAAGATCAGGCTTCAGTGATAAGATGTGAATCAAACTTATTTAAGATCTTAGTTTTTCAGAATTTTGCAAGATTCAGGAATTACAGAAGAATTGTGGACTCTATTTCACTCTCCTATCTGGTTAGCCCGACAATTTTCTTTTTCCTTTTTTTTTTTTTAAAGATTTTATTTATTTGACAGAGAGATAGTGAGAAAGGGAACACAAGCAGGGGGAGTGGGAGAGGGAGAAGCAGGCTTCATGCCAAGCAGGGAGCCCGATGTAGGGCTTGATTCCAGGACTCTAGGATCATAAACTAAGCTGAAGGCAGAGGCTTAACAACTGAGCCACCCAGATGCCCCTAGCCTGACAATTTTCGACTGGTGGAACAGAAAGGTATCAAAATCAGTCTAATTTCTGAAAACTCCTCTGAGTTGGAAATGTTGATGGAGGTATTAGAACTAAATAATCTGTGCAAAAGGTCTCATTATCAATGCCAAAAGTTTAGAGGTAGATATACTGAAACCTGGGTGTGAATTCTATGTCTATAACTTTACCCAAGGAGTTATAACCAACTGCATATATGGACATTTTGCTCTGTACTCAAATTTTCTGAAACACTCCGGATCAGAGGGAAAATTATGGTGAAGTCACCCAAGCCTCTGGGTAAAACTGTCATGAAAGTTAAAGCAAGGTCAATGTTTATAAAGGAAACAATTTAATGGAAAGAAAAGAGCAATGAGTATTGAAGACAAGCAAATAATAGCAATAAATAACTAAGGATAGAAATATTGGTGTGAAATAAATTGATGACTCAAATAAGAATAAATCAAGGATCACACTAACCATATCTAATTTAATTTGGCATCTGACACATTTGAGTATATATGTTACGTGTGCAAGTGTGCGTGTGTGTGTGTGTGTGTGTGCATGCTCGCACAATTTTCCCAATTGCTACATATCAGAGTTGCTGGTTCTTAAATTAACTCAGTGCTCTTGAACTCGAGATTCCAAAGGGAATAACAAGCGATATTTAGGATGAACTCAAGCTTCCTTGAAATACAATGTACTCTGGCTGGTCACATTCTTTCTTTTCATGTATATGTAGACTTTGAGTCTACTCCTCTCAGGTTTCCTTTGAAATGAATGGGTGTACTGGGAACAAGACAGGCACTTACTAGATTATTCCATAAGATGGCATCCAATTGTCTCATTTTTTATTAGTCTAGACTTACAGAAAACCATTTCTATAGAGGATTCTCTTCAGATCTGATACCAGTAGAATGTACTTTAACATAAATCTCTAAGACTTAGGGTTCCCCCCACCACTATGGTGCATTTGAAAGTAATACAGAGAAGGTTGAAATATGGCATCTCCCTTCAGAATACTCATGTGATCCTATCACTCCCCTCTCACAGGCTGGTGTCAATGTTCAGCAGGCATTGGTTAAAAGAAAACTGAGTTCTGTGTAATTTAAAAATATTCTTATCTCTAGATATTCCTGGAGATAGGTTGAACTGCAGAAAAGCTTTCACATTCTTCTTTCTTTGCAGTATTGAATGGATGGCAAGCAAAATGGAAATTTCCTCTTCGTTTTTGGTTCAGTCCCCGCAATGAATTTAAACCAGGGATTCTACTTATTCATCTGATTCTCTAAGTCAGCTTTAGCGTGGAAACCAGAACTCATGGAATTGTGGCAGTTGAAAGGGCAAAAGCAAGTTGTTTCAAGAACGTTCAGGAGAAAGCCTTTACTGAGGAGGGGGGTCTTCCTTCTTGTTCCATGTGCTCAGAATAGCTGCCTTATCAGACATCTGCTTTACTGATGATGCAGATGGCACTAAAGAACACGGGGACAGGATCTCCTTCTTTAAGGAGGCTGGCTATTAATTTCTGTTCTCCTGCAAGGTAGGAGAACAATGGATGGAATGACAGGAATAATTAAGAGATAGAGCATAAATTCAAATACTGCATAATGCAATCACTCAACATTGTTCAGCTAGCAATGGCTCCTTCCCTTGTTGCCTCTCCTATTTCCCAATATTATTCACTACCATCATTTACTATGTTTGGGCCTCCAGAATTATCAGTTTTCTCCATTATAATTTACAGAAGTTTCAGGTGCTTGTCTATTCTGTTTTTTTCTTGAACAAAATTGAACAAAGGTACTGAGACTGACTAATAATGGCATATAATTAGACCTTTTGCCCTAGACTTTCAGTGAGATTGCACATATATTTTGATTACACATATATGTAACATATAACCAAATAACCACACAATTTCTTTTCTGCTAGAAGAGTGTTTTTCAGATATGCCTATTTTAGTGTCTAAATTCTGTTTAAAATATTTAGAAGTCATTCATATAAACATGGATTAATAAATATATGTCTCATTATCACCCATAAAATGGAACATTTAGAAAACCTGTAGATAATCCCTAGTTCATGGCAATTTCAGGTTTCTCTTCCACCAGGGCAAGCTGAGGTCAGAGTTTTTATTTTACCCCTTCCACATTCCAGTGCCAGAATAAGATTGGGTATGAATTTACCAAAAGTACTATTAATTTGTGCCTTGGAAGATAAAAATCACAAAATCTTCCTGAACAGGCTTTGTGTGCAGGAGATACTTAATAAATAAGGAGATAGCAATGCATTTAGCCGTAGAGATCAGTATATTGACTCTGGGAAATTATTTTATGTGATTTCTTTGCCCAGGTATTTTCAGGCCATTACATTATAAGGAATCCATACCAGGTGGCTTCCTTTCCTCTCAGCACAGTGATAACTAAAAGTGGAATGGCTGGATTATATGCAGACTCAATAGCAACAATGTCCACACTGAGGTATAGGAATTCTTTTCTGAGAGGTATACATTTGTAGCTGCCTGAATTCTGTGTCAGAATATCTAATATTTTTCACCTGTAATGGTTAATACAGTGCTCAAAAAATGTGTACTGATTTGCACACATCAGCCAGAGCTATAGTTAGATCCCAAGACACATTTAAAACAGTGATTCACAAACTTTAATGTACATAAGAATAAGCTGGTTTGCTTGCTAAAAATGCCCCTCAGGCCCCACCTAGACACAAACTAGGACCCCTGGCAGAAATTCTGATTCACTGGGTCTGCTGCCACTTAAAAATTTGCATTTTAATAGACATCTCCAGGTAATTCTCATGTAGCTTGTCCCTGAATAATATTCTGTGAAACACTGCTTTAGAGCTCACAGGCTACAAATAATCATTTGTTTCTTTATCCTTTCAAAAGAGTTTTTCATATTTGTATTTGAATGTCTATGCACATATGTGTATATAACAATTATAAACACATCCCCATACAATGGAGGTATGAGAGGGCTCTGGAACTGAAAGAAATAAATCACTGTGACCCAAATGAGCATGTGGCTACATCCAAGCCTAACATGTTTTATGTGGGTTGCTTTTTTAAATTTTTGTTTTTTAATTTTTGTTTTTTAAATGACTATTCACCCTATCCTAGGGACCTTTAACTAACGTTACCATTTACAGCTGGAGTCAGTGCCCACTAAAAAGAGATACTGCATTGGTTTTGCATACTTGGGGGGACAAGCACTCCTCTTTCCTACTCCTTGCTTAGGGATGGGTAATAATTTCATCTGTGATTTAATAAAAACTGCCCTCAAATCAAAGCATTAGAGGATGTAATCATGCATTTTGTTTGATTCACTCATTAGGTTTTCACCTGAGAGCCTCAGGTTCTGTCATTCCCAAGATGAAAGAGCAATGTTTCTTTCTGCCTCTTCTGTCCTCCCTCAACCCGGACAACTTGGAGTTTTATCAGTTCAGTGTGACTCACAAGGAAGATTTCCTGTAAGGGGTACTGCAAGAGTATCTTTCTAGCTTTGATATGTTCCTTAACCCTTACTCCCCTTTCTATGCCTTTCTCTAACTACCCCCTTCCTTTCTTCCACCATCCTCACTATAGAAGCTGTATTTGAAAGAAACACAGAAAGAAAGATCAAAACAAAAGGTCCTGTAAATTCAACAATAGATTATTCACTTTCTCAGGTGTCAGTAGTTTACACCAGACGGAGCCCAGTACCTTTGTGGATATTTCCTCTTTTTATCATGAGTAGAGATTTGCATATGCCTACCTTTGAGATGTGAAATACCAGTGAGCTTTTGCAGGCTTTCCTAGACAAATAAAGCAAACTGTCCTCCCCCCACCAAAAAACCAACACCAACACCAACACCAACAAAAAAACAAAAGCCTTCTTCACAGTATAAGCCAAAGAATTATTTTAAAATAAATCAAAGGAGAATTCAAAGTGGGAGGGAAAGTGAGCCTATTAATAAATGACTATTTTTTTTAATTTTCAGCATTGATGTTAAAATTCAAAGATTCTTCACAAGAGATTGTATTACTATGATTTATATTTCCAGAAGTGGCAACAAGCTGAGAAAGGATGGGAGCAAGACAATTTCTAAACAATAGAATTTTTTATCACCAGGTGAACATACAACATTTTTTCTTTAAATTCAGCTGCAATATTTCCCAAGTAGCCATACTACAATGAAAACAAACTTGAAGTCATTACATTTCTCCTGTATTTCATTTATTAATGGTACTTGGTAATGGATGCCCAGCTTGGGGCTATGTATTATTATTATTATTATACTATTATTATTATTACGCCTTTGGTCTCCTAAAAAAATGCCTGAAACCAAGCATTTCCCAGGGACAAGATCTAATGGCAATTTATAACATTGTTTTATGATTAAATTAAATTTTTCCAGGGAGCTTAAAAAGTCCAGCATCACATTTCATTTTATTAAAACTCATGTGTTGCTACCCTTCTATGTGGAATTAATCATTCTCAGCCCACTTTCCTATAATTCTTATGTAGTATTCAAAATAATTTTGTGCAGTAGTTCTAAACTACATTATAGGTATGAGGAAACTAAGGTTCAAAGAACTGCAGGGGAGGATAAACTCTTCTTCTACTTTCCTAGGTTCAGTTATAGAGTGCTGCAAATTAAAATGACAAAATACAGAGTAATGAAAAGAAAAAAGACTTTATTTATACATGTAGGACATTTATTCACATGTAGGACAATGCAGTGATGAGTAACTCAGGAATGGTTAGAATTTGAGGCTTCTATACCATCTTAAAAGGTGAAGAGGAGGAAGAAGAAAGGCACATATGGTAAACCCGACAATGTTTTTGGCAGGATACATGGATTTTCAGGACAACAAACAGGAGATAAGAATGTTTGTGATAATGTTTATGTATACAGGTATGAGCAGTCTTTCCATCTCCTTCAGGGCCATGAAATCCCTCTGGAGAAGAGATTGCTGGTGGGTGCTTTACACATTTTCCCTTCTGAGAGAAGATCTGCCCTGAAGAGGAATTTACGGCAGCATTACTTCCTAGAGATTGCTGCTTTTTTTCAGGTGAAGAGAGCTACAAGCTTCCTTTCTTTCTTTCTCCCATTCTTTCTTTCTCTGTTCCCTTCCCTTCCCTTCCTTTCTTTTCCTTTCCTTTCCCTTCTTTCTTTCTTTCCCTCTCTCCCTTCCTCCCTCCCTCCTTTCCTCCCTTCTTTCCTTCCTCCCTCCCTTCCTTCCTTCCTTCCTTCCTTCCTGTTTTTCTTTTTTGCTTCCTTGCTTGCAGTTGTTGAATCTCAAATGTTTTCATCTTAAAATAATCTGTGTGACAAAGTGGTATATTTTGGGGTGGCATATTCTGATGCCCTTCAGAAATAAATTGTTTGAGATTAAAAAGCAAATTTATAACAAAATAAACCACAAATAGATCTACTGACTTCCAGTCTACAATTTTTTCCATATCCTAAACAGCAAGGAAGAAAGGGGCAAAGGTAAGAAAAAAAGACTGAAGGTGGCAGAAATTTTGCTAGCATAGTAACAACAAAATATTCTCATAAGAATAAAAATTTCAGGGGTACCTGTCTGGCTCAGTTGGAAGAGCTTCTGACTCTTGATCTTGGGGTTGTGATTTCAAGCCCCATGTTGGGTGTAGAGATTACTTATAAACAAACAAACAAACAAATAACTTTCTTTTAAAAAATAATAAAAATTTTAATCTTCCAATTTCACAAATGTAGTTTTGAAAATTAATCTGAATATTGACCACTCGGAGTTGCAAAACAGACTCATGTTATAAGGCAGTGTTCTATACCCAGAGCCATAGTATAATGTGATTATGATACCATGCTTTGGGTAATCAGACAGGTAAAAACTTCCAAGCATTTCCGAATCTATGATACTGGTCTTCTGGTAGTTCTCTCATTGGATATGGAAAATCTAGAGAGGCTGTATCAGAAAAATTGGAGGATAGTCCCCATATTTAAACCTCTGCCCACAGAGTCTTACTTATCTGGAACACATTAGTGAGCAGACTTATAAAAACTCTTCAGAATTTACTGTAAGACTCCTCACACAAACACAAGTGTTGTTGGCTCTGCTCCCCACTGCTACAGAGAAACTGAGGACAAATGAAGACTTCAGGGAGGTTAGACAAATAAAGTAGCCTCTGTTGATATTGAAGCTGGACTGAGTAGAGAAGCTCATAAAGTCCAGTTATCCACGGGCTTCTGGAAGAGTGCCACATAGCAAAGGACATGCTGTATGAAGTCACATTGCAAACAGTCTCCCCAATGGTTATGTTGATGATAAAGTACAAGCCAGAAAGCAAGACCTTGCTGTAGATATATATCATCATTGATCAACTGGAGAATGAAACATTCAATTTGATGTAGGAAGGATGACTTAGGGATATTGCTTATTCTTCTGCCCCTTGGGCTCCAGCCTATTCCTGCCTTTGGGATCAGCCATTACTCTACATAGAATGCTCTTCTCCCAGATATTCACTTGGATAATTACATCACATTTGTCAAGCCTTTATGCAGCTCTTACCCTCTCAGTGAGGCTGACCTGACCACTCTCAGAAATTCTAATTCCTGCTCAGGTACCTCAGGACTCTCAGCCCACCTTACTTTCATCCAATTTTCTTTTTTCTATACTAACTACCAGGTAACTTACTTTCTATCTATCATCTATCTATCTATCTATCTATCTATCTATCATCTATCATCTCTCCATCAATCCACATTTTTAAATGCCTTTTCTTAATGTCTATATCTCCCTAGGAAATAAGCTAAATGAGATTGTTGCCTTTTACGGTTCCTTGCTGTATTTTAAGTATCATAAGTGCTCAATAAATATTTTGTTGAATTAATCAAACCATGAATAAAGAAGTTGTGAATTTGGCAGTTTTATAAAAATCAAATATTTGAATAACTGAGATCACCTGTATGTAATACACAGCAATAATTTATGTTTATAATGCTGATCCTAAAGGATGTGAGTGCTTAATAGGTTTTGAAAGATTTCTTTTTTTCATAAAATGTTTAACATTTTTTAAATTAGCATTTCAACTTATCTGGAAAGATAACTTCCATATTATATTGGAGCATATCCTTTGGCAATGATATTAGCTTATAAAACCACATTGATAGTGTGATGCAATGGATTATGAGTTGAAATTGAAGATAGGACAGAATTTAAATTTGTACTCTATTACTTTACAGATAACTTACATTGGACAAATCTTTTTCTTTTTCTATCCTTTCTCCTCCCCCTTTTACTTTCTAGTTTATTTCATTTCTAAAAAACTTTATAGTTGCTTACAAAACACATAAAATTCAATAAGATTATAGATTATTAGATCAATATAATAATAGATGATAAATCAACATAAAACTTTTTTAAAAAGCAATGGAAAAATAAAGTTAGGATAACCAGGAAAGATAAAAAAGAAAGTCACAGAAAGCTAGGTCTTACATCTTATTCTGACCAAATGGGGGATTACAAAAAATTCTATTTGAGTTGCCAAAAACTGAAAGCATGATCAGATATACATTTGCTAAAAGCAGTCCCAACTCTAACATTCATGGATCCCAGGGCAAGACTACACATAGAAGCCCCTACATGTCCAAATAGTTAAAAGTTAAAATCAATCCAGAATTTTAAGTAAATCATGTCCTTCTAATTTGACAAAAAACACCTCCAAATAACCAAACTGAAAAATTTTAAGATGATATACCTAGACAGATTAACACTGTAAAACTGTTCCTGCATATTGCACAGCATGCAATAGTTGTGACTACCCTGCTTCTTCACGCATTTCCCAAGAACCATGAATTGGAACATGAAGAGAAAAAGGAAAATGGATTCTTGGTATTACTGGGAAATGCTATTTTGCTATGCAATAATCTATTGCCTATATTTAAGTATCAGAGCTCACTATGCCAATGTTGAATTTAGATCAGGAGTGACAGAGACACCAAGTATTCTCCAGAAATTAAACTTTTGTGTTGAGATATGAATGGCTCACTAAAACATGGGTCCCAGGGCTCCAGCCTCTCTTGCTGAGTTTAATGACTATACTTGATTAAAGATATCAATATCTCAGGAGAGGAATATCCAGAGTAGAAAGAAATTTCTACTTTTAAGTCTTCAAAAGGACATCCTGAATGATACCATCTAGTGATTTCCAACCTAATCATTCAAAAAGCCTAGGAGATTCAAATTTAGTAGGTCTGGGGTAGGAGTTAGAAATCTGTGGTTTCAAACCTCTTCAGAGATGATTGTGATAGTTGTAGATACAGTAGTAGACAACATCCTCCATGATATGCCTGCATAATACATTTAATAGTTATCTTGGTAGAGCCATTTTTTTTTTCTCATTCAGAAATTAGGGATAATAATGCTACTTCTTATTTGGCAGGGTTTTAAATACTATGTTCACAAAAGAAGTGTGTGCAACAAAGAGCAAGCATTCTACAAAAGTTAGTTAATTCTGTATGTCTGAAGCATGTGAATCTCATTAGATATTAGGATATGGATTATTTATGCCTCACCTTTTCTTTTGGCGATTGACAAAAATTATTTTTAGACCCTTGTTTACATCTCCTGCTTACAGGAAAATTTTCTTCTTTTGAAAAGTTGTGACAGAACATAAAAATTCTAACTTAAACCACATTTTATAGGTACCTCTTTTTTGAATTAGTAATCCTAGTTACTCATTCCTAAACTCTGAATACCCATATAACTTCATAATTAAATCTTATTTTAATATGTTCAATAAAAATGTTTTTATTATAGAATTGATATTTGTTATATTTATTATAGAAATTGATATTTGTTGTAGAAACTTAGATGAAACAGTTGATCAAAGAGGAGAAAGGATAATATCATGAATAATCTCACTCTTCAGAGATAATCACTGATATATTTGGATAAATCATTCCAAATTCTTTTCTGTAAAATATTTATTACACAGACATGTTTATGTTTTAGAGGAATCATAATATAGACAATTTTTAAAAATGTTTTCTCTTTAATAGAACATTAAGCCATCTTTTTATGTGCATTTCATTTATATAGTTTGCATGATCATTTTTTAATGGCTACATGATTTTCAACTGTATAGATAATCTAAAATGTATTCAACTAATACCAAACTATTGGACATTTAGCTTTTTGCTTTTCTAAACAATGCTAGTTGAACATGTGTATATACATATACATTGTCTATTTGTCCAATTATTTTCATAAGCTAAGCAGCAAGAGAAATTGCTGCTACAGTATCCAAATGTTTTCAAAAAGTCATGTCTAGTTAAATTTGCAGTATATGACTAACAGTGAGAATTCTTTTTTTTTTTTTTTTTTGGTCTGATAAGCAACAGATATGTCTTAGATTTGCATTTCTTTATTGGTTAAGAAAGTAGTACTTTTCTCAATGTATCAATCATTCTTGTATTTTTCTTTTTGCGAACTAATTCAAATCTTTTGTTCATAAAAAAGCTTATTGCTTTTTTTTATTTCTAAGACAGTTTTTTGTATGTAAAAATGCCTAACTTTTTCAGCAAATGGTAAGCTCTAGGTAGAGTATGAAGAGCCCAAGTGATATGTAGCCTAAGGGCTTTTTTTTTAAAAAGATTTATTTATTTGAGATAGAGACAAAGAGAGAAAGAAAGAGAGTAGGGGGAGGGGCAGAAGGAGAGGGAGACAAGCAGACTCCACACTGACCAGAGAGCTCAACACGGGGCTCCACCCAGGACCCCAAGATCATGACCTAAGCCAAAATCAAGAATCAGACACTTAACAGACCAAGCCACCCAGGCACCCCTATTTAAAAGTCTATGGGCTTTTAAAATACAGTATCTATTTCATTGAAATTATAGTTATGGCTACCTAAAATTTAGGAAATGCAGCTTTAATCAGCTACTGTTCTTTTGTTATTTAGTTTAGTCCATTATTTTAGCTTCCCTTTTCTTCTACTTTTGACATTCCTCTAGCTTATTCATCTGATGGTGGTTCTGCTGACTCAGTACCACCCTCAGCAGTCCTTGCTGTCAATCACTGACACTTCCAAAGAAAAGCTGACTTGGTGGAAGATAAAAATGCTTCCTTAGGTGGTTAGATCTTACTACAGTATGGGGGTGGAGATTGAAATCAATTAGAATATGTGCACAAAATAAGATGGAAGTAATGAAATTTTAACTGAGTCTTGGAATGACAAAATCTGCAGTCTGAAGAGAAGGAAAGTTAAGAGTTAAGGTATAATTGTTGAAAAGGGGGAAAACAAAATAGAAAAAATAGGATAATGAAAGGAACAAAAAAAAAAGAAAAAAGAAAGAATCCAATGGCAATACTATAATGTGGAATGGTGAGTCTTTAGGGGTTTTCGCTGGGGAGGGGGGAGTACTGGGATTCATGAGGGTTGATATTTTTCTACATTGAAATAAAGTCATTGGAATACTTTGTTAAGTCAAAATAGCACCAAAAGGTTGTAACCTCTGTGAGCAATAGAAAACCGGTTTTCCATAAAACCGGTTTTCTATTGACTGGTGACATCATTCTCATTAATAAATAAGCAGGGTGTTTACTCAATGTGCATCAACATGCACTCACACTAGTTTATATTTTGTAGTGGACACTCTCAGCCTTTGCGTAAAAAATGGAACAATGAAATACCTTCTCATTTGCTTCAGTAAGCGCCAGAGGAAGATAGTTGTCCAGAAAAGCCCCAGACTCTTGGTAGTGCTTAAAAGTACACATTAGTAATTGCAGTATAGAATAAACCTTGCTTCCAATTTGCTCTAGGATAATTCACACTTAGGTATAACAACAATCCCTGCCCTTTGTGTCTGGGTTTTAACCCAGAAGATGTGAATAAAACTCGCTGGATGCCATAACTGGGCTCACTATAAAAATGATCTTTCACATAGTAAGTCTGTGCTTGTTCTTGGCTATGCCTCTTGGTAAAGGATACCACATAGCTGGGTGGAGTGGGGGGCAGAGAATGACAACCAATGATATGGACATTTGGTAAAATAACAATTATAATGATTTTTTGTAGAAAAAAGGGTGATACCACATACATGGCATTTATCATTTATTCAAACACAATGCACAGTCCTGCAAAGGTTTCCTTATGGCATCAGTCATCTAGAAATGTGGAACAAAAAGGGGATAAGAAGTATCATATATGTGTGCTCAAATGCTACATACTTTGTTCTTAAGTGGCAATTTACAATTGTTCTAAACTGGAAATTCCTCTGTTCTAGAATTACTTTAGATGGAGAAAGCCAATTGCCAAAGTCTCCTGCTGTGGGACTTAGTCTCAAATGCTGCTGAACATATTGCATGGAGCCAGTGCATAGAGCTGGTAGCAAATATTTATTTGCAAATTTAATAATGCTTTGTATATAACAAATTTTTTTTTAACTTGTGAACTGTTGGAGGAGAAATGGCTCCTAAGGAGTTTTCCAATACAACTTTAGATCCCAACAGTATTATGCAATGCTGCAGTATTTTTGTGGAATTTGTACCCAGTACTGTTATACCTTTTTCAACACCAATGTTTTCATTTTTAATCTTTTGGGAATGCTAGTAAAATAGCCCCCAAAGTAAACAGCCCAGGTATTTTTGTTGTTGTTAGTTATTTTTTAAGTATTTTATTTCAGTCTTTGGTAACAGAAAAATTTTCACCATAAAGTTGACCTAGATCTTCAAGGAACTCAGCTTCCTGTGAATTTAAATGGAGTAACCAAGCGGGAAGAAGGTGGCCACCACTCCAGGATATAGGCAGCAGCAGAGAAGGAATTCACATTCACTAAATCCTAAATTGCAGTCGCCTTCAGATACATGGACCATTTACAATGATTGGGGGTATGGCCCCAGCAATGTGTTATATGATCATATATTACAAAATTGCAAAAATGAGAGTTTTTTGTATCCTTTTTCATTAAGAAGATTTCCCCAAATTGTATAAACTCCAAGTCTTAAAGACCTGTATTGTTCTCCCTGTGCCTAGGAATGTTAGTTTGCTTATATAGGCTTGTATTAGTCAGAGTTCTTCAGAGAAACAAAATCAATAACATATAAAAGGTTATTTTAAAAAAGATTTTGTTTATTTGAGAGAGAGAAGGAGAGAGAGCACGCAAGCAGGGGGAGTGGCAGAGGGAGAGCAGGGAGCCAAATGTGGGGCTGTATCCCAGGACTCTGAGCTGAAGGCAGACCCTTAACTAACTGAGCCATCTAGGTGCCCAATGGTTACTTGTCATGAGGAGCTGGCTCACATGATTATAGAGGCTGAGAAGTCCCATGACCTAGAAACCTAACAAAACTGATGGTATATATCCAGTCTGAGTCCAAAGGCCTAAGAACCAGGACAGCTGAGGGAGTAAATCCCAGCCTGATGCTAGAGGAAGACTGATGTTCTAGCTCTAGCTGGCAGGCAAGATGGGAATGAATCTGCCCTCCCTCAGGTTGTTGTTCTAATCAGGCCCTCAATAAACTGCAGGAAGCCCATTCACAATGGGGAGGACAATGTACTGAGCAACCTGGAAACGTCCTCCCAGACCCATGCAGAAATAATGTTTAATCTGGACACCTCATGGCCCAGTCAAGTGGGCACATAAAATTAACCATCACAATAATTCTAAGGGAAATGAAAAAAATTCATATAATGGCTCAATAAACTTTCAAAAACATGCAGGTTGCTTCCATAAGAATTTTCAAGCTTCTGGAATTGTCATTTTAATGGTTTGCTGGGTTTTCTGTTTTTAACTTTTAGTTCCATTTCTTATTTTCTGTTTCTAAGTGATGATTTTTGACTTAATGGAAGTCGGTTTTGTTTATGCCTTAGTGACAGCCACATACTTGAGTTGAATCAATTTAGAAATTTAATTAATGATGAATTTTTACTAGATGTTTACTGTACCTTAATATCTGCAAATAATATGGGAAATTCATGTGTCCACACTGGGGGCTAATAATCGAATTTTTTGTACTGCTAGGAATGTGTGATCAGAGAAGTTGAAACAATACCCACAAAAAACAAAAAAGTTGAAAGCTGTTGCCCTGCTGGATAAAGTCCAAGCATTTTGCCATGACAGGCCAGCCCTCCAGGCTCTGGCCTTTGCTCTGGCCTCTTCAGTCTCATCTGTGCTCACTATATCTCTTACAATCTTTGTATCCAGGAGACTGAACTACCTGTGGTGACCTGAAAATGTCAACGAGGTTTATACCTTCATTGCTTTATTTTCTTTTTTGCCTGGTAATTTTGCATTCATTATTGAAAATATTGCTTTCTCAAAATTTCTCTTGTTTCTTGAGCCCTCAGGACAGAGTTCATAACTTTGTCTGTTCCTTCTCTCCTCCGTATGTCCTCCTAACACTGCCCATCTGAAATTATTGAGGGCAGGGCTGGTGTCACCACCACCTGAAACAGCTGGACACTTCAATACGTGCCTACTGAATAGAATCCCTTGGATAAACGTGTTTATAAAACAAAATCTTTTTGTCTCTTTGTTTCTTCATTTCAAAAACTAGAATCTGAAGCTCTCGGTGTCCAAATGTAGAATCGGGTGCTTTTTATTACCTTTGAGAGATGATCTAAATTTAGAGATTACTAGGTTGAGATCACAGAGGTATTATCGAGGATGTTTAGAGACCTTTCACCATCATCTAAATAACTAAATCAGAACTGCTACTAATGTGGGACGCCTGGGTGGCTCAGTTGGTTAAGTGGCTGCCTTCCACTCAGGTCATGATCCCAGCGTCCTGGGATCGAGTCCCATATCGGGCTCCTTGCTCTGCATGGAGCCTGCTTCTCCCTCTGCCTCTGCCTGCCACTCTGTCTGCCTGTGCTCGTGCTCTCTCTCTCTAACAAATAAATAAAATCTTTAAAAAATAAGAAAAATTTAAAAATAAAAAAAAAGAACTGCTGCTAATGTAAATTGGGAGACCTTTGTCAATAAAGTATTTGACTCTATTTTTTTTTTTTTAAACGTTTGGCTGCTGAAAGCTTTTTCAAGACTCACTCTCCCTTCTTTCCCTTTCTGCCCCACCTCTGGGCAAGTGGGTTAGAGGCCAGGTGTCTTTCCTTTGGCACTGTGGAAAGTTCAAACCATGTCTGGAGCTCCCAGCCTGGCCATGCCTCCTAAACATCGTCAAAACCCCAGTTCTGTCTCTTTTCCCTGCCCTATCCAGCTAGGGACTTACCTGGACTTGCTTATGAATGACCCTGCTTTCTCCAAAGAGCCTCGTTATGAGAGTGACGAAGTTTTTCATATCTTTTGATATCTGTATGGGGCTATCAGTCTCAACATTCAAACCAAACTTAGGATGCAAATCCATCCTGATTCTGTGGGGCATCTACACAACATAATCCCTCTGGATTAACAATAAATTTCAGGGACAAAGGCCCTGGTAAGTGAGACCCGCCAATTTTACATCTTACCTCCCATC
The DNA here is from genome assembly GCA_003697995.1 of Taxidea taxus jeffersonii. Taxonomy (NCBI): domain Eukaryota; kingdom Metazoa; phylum Chordata; class Mammalia; order Carnivora; family Mustelidae; genus Taxidea; species Taxidea taxus. The sequence continues at coordinate 47,170 of RCUC01120980.1, forward strand.
ATCCTTTTTATTTTCTTCATGTTTCTCTTGAGCAGGGTAATAGGGTTGTATGCTTTAGATGCAGTTCAAAACAATGACATGGAATATAATAACTTCCTGTCTCTCAAGCAGGGTCACACAAGTGACCATATGCTCTTGGATTAAGTCATGTGGTCATGTTGCCACACATTAAAACGTCCAATTACAGCTGTTAACTGTCTTTCATAATCATCTTTATTTCCAAAGGGAAAAATATATTATAACTGGATAAGCCCCAGTAAACATTTTTTTTTTTTTTATTCATTTATTTGACAGAGAGAGAGATCACAAGCAGGCAGAGAGGCAGGCAGGGAGAGGAGGAAGCAGGCTCCCCAATGAGCAGAGAGCCCGATGCGGGGCTCGATCCCAGGACCCTGAGATCATGACCCAAGCAGAAGGCAGAGGCTTTAACCCACTGAGCCACCCAGGCGCCCCCCACCCCAGTAAATATTTTTATGCTTGAGTTGATTAGCCTCTATGAAATAATATAATTTTTGGTAAAATCACAACATTCTGGTATTTTATATTAAGCAAATCACTCTTTCCCCCACTCTTATGTTTTCAAAGGAGAGGAAAAACACTTTGAATACTTTATGTACTGTTTAAAATGTATTTTTCCTGAGGTTAATTTTTCCCCCAAATTACAATTCTCTATCTCTTTCAATTTTTTGAATTTGATTCACATCTCATTTGCATTTACTGAGTACGCACCCTGTGCTGTGCTCTACCACACATGTGTTATTTTATTAATTTCCTTGTTTGAAATTGAATTCAATGGGATGTGGATATTAAGGAGAGATATTAATTAGTCTTCACATCCATCTCCAAAATGTCCTCTCCTTTCCACTCCACTTTCTTAGAGATACAAATCTATAGTGGGATTTCTCAATAACACATAATTTCCTTAGGAGGGCAATCTTTTAAATTTAAATGATTCTTGTGGCTAGAATGAGATCTTCTTAAGGTCATAGAGAGTACAGATAATTTAGAGAAAAAAAATGTAGCCTGAAAGCTAGATTTCACAGTCCAAATCTACAAAATATTCATGTGCCTTGTTTTAAATTAGGAGACAGTCCTATTAGGTATGAGTTCCAGCCAGGACCTGACATACAGCCAGAGCAGCAGAAATTGCTCTGAGCTTTCCAAGGAGAAAATTATAAACCAACAGCAGAGAGCAGTATGGAGCCATTTTTAAAACCAGAGAACCAGGAAACAGCACCAAAGAGCCCAGAAAGGGCTGGGGGAGGGGGGGGAGAAAAGGTTCAAAAGCTGCCCAAGGTCTTGATTACGTTTTTCTCTTTATATATGCTCTTTTCCTATACAGATAGCAGGTTCATGTTTTGGATGAACACACACACACATATATATATAATAAAACATATATATAATACATATATATATGTATGTATGTATGTATTTTCCCCCCCTTTCTCTTATTGCTTGTTTTTTCTTCACTTATTTTTTAGAGGATACATATATATACACGTGTGTGTGTTTGTGTGTGTGTGTGTGTGTGTGTGTGTGATGATTTTCCTAACTAGTCTTCAGCCCTGTTTAGGAAGAATGAATATTGAACTAAGTTGTGTTGGCTGTGGTGCAATTCCACACAGGATATATTAATCTATATTTCATATGCAGCCTGGATATCCACAGCTTTCTCATTCTTAGATAAGCTTAGAGATACAGTGTATCTACATGCTGATTTCCTCTAATATTTTCTCTTCAATTCCCCTTGGTAACTCTTTGAGTTAGAGGATGTTATTATATTGTTGATCTCAGTTTGGTTAAATTTCTATCCAATTTAAGTCTGGATCAAATGCAGTGTTTGGAGAGTAAGCAGTGTATGTGAACACAGAAAGCACTCTCTCTGTCCTGGTCATATTGTCCATAAATGAATGTGCCTTCATTTAATTAAATGTTCTTTTTTTATATATAGAAAAAGAAACATTTATTTATGCCAGTGCCCTGCAAATGACACAATCTGCTGCTCTTGCTTCCCTGTCATCATCATAAAATGCCAACCTTTGAGTCACATTAGCCTTGGGCATCCGATATAGGTGATCTTTTCAAAAAGCCAGGGCTTTTCTTTCCTGTTTTCAAAGTCAGTCTGGGTGATTGCCTCTGTGTGCTCTGTGTGTGCGTAGAACGGGGAGGGTCAGTATCAAAAAAATGGGGCTCTAAGCAACTAGAGTAAGCATTTTCATAATGTAACACTGCTGTTTGCTGTTCACTTTATTACTGTCTTGATTACTGGGCATTGTTTGGTAAGGGATGGGCTGAAAGAGTTGCTGGGCTTGTCATATCCACTGGGGAATTTCATAAAACAGCCTGAATTTCTCAGCAATGGGAGTGAATTCAAAGGTTCTGCCACTCCTTCAGGCCACCTTCTGACCATGTAAGCACCGGACAGCTTTTCCAACAACAAGTGAATTTTGAGAACAAAAACAGATCATCTCTTCAGGCACATATTCTTGGATTTTAAAGAAAGATGCCTGGCATTTTTCTATCAAGAAGGTTAAACTCATAGGATTGGATGAAAACACTCATTTTACCCCTGCTAACCTGTAAAGATTCCATTTTGCTTCATTTATCTTCTCTCTTACCCTATGCTAAACCATCCCTGGCTTCGATGAAAGAATCATGTCTCCATTCATTTCCTATCTTGCTGAATTGCCTTCACATTTCCTATCATCTGCACATAATCCTATTCTCTCCATTATTGTCTTAATACCAAGAACAGCACAAGATAATGGATAGGCACTGTAATAACAGCGTGGCCTGTAGGAGCCCCTCGAGGGAAATATCTTTGATGCTGGTGGAATATTAATGCATCCTAGGTCCCTGATCTTCCTCTTTCACTTCATCTTCTGTTTTCTAAACTACATAATGACTTTCATATACATGACAAAAGCATTAGAACAGAAAAAGCCTCACAGATGAGCAGCAGGGCTGTGTGATATTAAGAAGTCCTATTCTTACTTCTTTGTACAATTTTTGACCACCATCTGAGACTGTATGTGCAGGTAATTTCTGATTTGAAAAGATACTGGTGGAAAGAAGCATAATCATATTGTGTTAATGCAAATGCCCTTCAAAAGCACTGCATGAAGATAAATTAAAATATAATTCTTCAATAATGCATTTGTCCATAGGATGATTTTGGACAGATTAAAAACAAACACCTTGATAGCACTTAGACAAGCGAGTGGATTGTTTTCAGGGAGGCTAATCTTCAGCAGATTATGAATGGGCCAGTAAATCAAAGCCGCCTACATTAAACCTTGTAGATTAGGTTATAGTTACAATTTGTTGGACATAATTTTTCAATAAAAGGAAAGAATTGATTTTTTTTCTGAGCATAAATAATACAGCCTAGGAAAATTCAGTAGCAAATAATAAGGAACAGAATGTCAGACGAAAACAACTTGGTAGCCGAGTGGCAACTGCCTTTGATTGTTTTGAGTAAAGTTAAGCATCCTCAACAACTCGCATGAAGCACTTAACTTTCTAAACTCTACCTTTCCCCCCCCATTTGTTTACCCCTCTCCCTTTGTGCTAGCAGTCCTTGTATTTCCACTAAAAATATTTATGAGTAAGTTAAGAAGCTTATAAAAAGTGTATGCATCCAAGCTATTTTGAAAAGGGCTAAATAAAAAATGCCCCTGACATTTCCTGGAGCCTTCAAAGGAAAGTTCACAAGTTTTCTGTATGAAGAAAATGAAGAAAGTTGTTTGTAGAGGCTTCTTTTGTAGATGATTTTCCTTCTATTTAAATGACATAAGAAGGGATAAGATCTGAACTTCTCTCTGTTGAACATACTATTTTTAGTAATTCCATGAAAAGCCCCTGGGTAGGGTTGTGGTTTTGGGGTTGGTGTGTGTGTTAGGTAAACATTTATTATACATTATTTTGTTCCAGGCACACTGTTAGGCAGCTCATTACAAAGATGATCAATACAGACATGTTTCTCCTGCACTTAGGCAGCTCAAAGTCTAGAACCTAATGGCTAAAAGCTACATTCATTCATTTATTGGACAGGAAATCTACCATGTGGCAGGAATTGTATTAGACACAGTGAAGGATACTGAGTTAAGCAAGACGTGATTTCCCCCTCCCAAGGCATTTCCAGTTGATAAAAGAGGCGCTTGTGTACCTCTACAGTCTTAATTGAGGTAAAACGTAAAAAAGTATTATAAAGAGAGATACAAGTAAAACGCTAGGAGATTCAGAGGAGATGAGAATAACTCTAAGCCTGAGGAATTAGTGACAAGGATAGGACTGTGGGGAAAAGGAGGCACTAAGTATCTACAGGATTTAAACCAAAGGCATTTAGGTGAAGGAAACAGCATGAACAGAAACATGAAATTCATATTTCAGATATTCATCTAAATGGATAAGAAGGTAGAAGATAGTGGGAGATATAATTATTTGATGTCAGATGATAGAATAGCAAAGATTTGGTATATTTCCAGTCAGTGAAGGGGAATTATTGAAGGATTTTGTCCACTGGAGTGTGATTAGCAAATGATTGATGTGACAGTGTTGTGTAGCTTGCAGAAAATAAAGGAGAGACTTAAGATGGGTTAGCCAGTTAGGAAGTCTCCAAAATAATACAGGTAAGAAACCCAAAAAGCTCAAATAGCAGTGATCTACTAGAAGAGTTAAATGCAATTATGCCAAGAGCAGAGCAATAAAAAAAATGCTTCACTATTTTGTAATGAAAATGTGAATAAGAGGAAGGTCAACCAGGACTCCAAGAAAATATTAAAGGCAATAGTTCTGGAATTTCTGTGAGAGTCGTTCTTGAAAGAGTGAAAATCAGCATTGGGGTAAATAGGGTTTATGCCCTCAGAGAGCACCGTGGCATATCTTCTCATCAGTGGGTATAAATCTCTTGGCAAAAGGGAGACTTTACTTATTTCTTTTCCCAGGAGTGCTGGTCTCAGAAAAGCTGTGTCTTAATTCGATTTGCAGAGCTTCATCCAAAGCCAGTTTGGTAGCCATGAAAGGGGTTCTATCTCCAGGGAATAGAACAGAATTAATCTACAATGATCAACTCCAAGAAGAAAACTAGTGCCTATGAGAACCTATCACACAGCTCTCTGACCATTTTAACTTCATTTAAAAAGAGCGCAACAGTTGTTGTTTAGTACATTTCAGATTATGGAAGAGTTTAATGATGGACTGAGATAGTGAGGCTTCTTTAAAACACATCTTAAAGAAGAAAAATGATTTAACATGCAACTTCATGGCACTGAACTCTGGAAACTGGAGTCCATTGCTTTAAAACCCATTAGGGACAACATTATTGCATTTACTCGATATTTTTCCCTTTACAAGTCTGGACTTGTGACCTAGACACATCATTTGTAATGTGGGTAATAATGGAACTAAATGCTCAAGAATGTGCATGGTATTTTCAACCAGACTTGATGACTAAATGTTTCAAATGGTTTCATTTTCAATTCTAAGTGCTTTGGGTTTTGGATAGCGTGGCTTCTTCTGCTTCCACAGAGTCAGTGATAAGAAGGGCTGACCACTCCCTTTTGAGGTGAGAGGACACCAGCCTATTTTCCCCCTTTTTTCTCCCTCTCCTTCCTGCCTTGAGCCTGGAGAAGGCATTGCCTCAAACCTGCTCCTTGTGAAAGAAGGCCCATTCTTTCTTCTTTTCTCCCTCTCTCTCTTCTTTAGAGACACCCTCTTCTTCCACCTGGCAGCTGGCTCTGGAGGACTCATTGCTCAATGTTTGTGTACTAATCCTCAATCTTCATTATAAACTTATGAGTTATACTTACTATTATCATCCTCCTTATTTTTTCTAAAGATTTTATTTATTTATTTGACACACAGAGAGAGCCAGAGAGCACAAGTGAGGGTGGGAGAGCATGAGCAAGGGGTGGGGCAGAGGGAAAGGGAGAAGCAGGTTCCCCCCTGAGTAGGGAGCCAGAGGAGGGGCTGGATCCCAGGACCCTGGGATCATGATCTGAGCCAAATGCAGACGCTTAACTGATTGAGCCACCTAGGCACCTCATCACCAACCTTATTTTAAAGATGAGGAACCTGAGATGATAAGAAGAGGTAAAGTCACCCAAGTGACTGAATTTGCATGATCCAGAATTTCTGGCTCCAGTGACTGTACTCTGAACTACCTCCTCAAATTGAACCATGTATTTATTTAATGAACCACTCTAGGGTTGTGACCCACAGTTTGAAAAATAATGAACTAGAATATACTCAGGGGAAGGTGAAGTTGATGAATGAGATGATTAGAATCCACATCATTGGATAATGACTAAAGGAACAGGAAGCATTAACTCATGAGTGATTTACAACTTACTTCGTATGTTTGAAGACTTGTCTGGGAGTGAGAAGAGAAGTTTAGAATTGTTCTTTGTGACTTAGAAGGTAGAATCAGTTCTGCAGGGAGGAAAGGTCCATAGAAGGCAATAAGTTTTAACTCAGTATTACAGAATTTTCTAATCATTAGACCTGTCTTAAAGGACAATGGGGTAACGTATGAGGTTATGAGTTGTCCTTTCATTTAATCAGTAATTATTGAACATCAAGCCAGATATAAGGCACTTTTCTAGGATAGAGCCATGAGAACATAAATCCTATGTTCTCATACATTTTCATTCTAGTGGAGTAAGACAGATCATAAATATAATTAGGTAGATGTGTGTGTATAAGATATATAAATAAATATATAACAGATTATTTTATAAATAAATGTGTAACACATTTACATAGAAATACATAATATTAATATTAATTATAAACTTATGAAATATAATACACTTATATTCATGTATAAATTATAAATATAAATGAGCATGTAATGTAAATACATAATATATAAGTATTATATATACAATCATATATAAAGAAATATAAATCAATAAATAATAATGCTACTCTGTGTTAAAGGCCATGAAGAAAAGCAAAGGAACATAAGGTGATAGAGAGTGGTTTAGGGAGAGTGCTAATTTATGGAGAGTTTAATAAAAACTTCTTGTAAAGGTGACATCTGAGTAGAATCTCTGTAAAAGTGAGAAACAGAAACCTGTATTATTAGGGAGGGCAGTACTACAGGCAAAACAAACAGCAAGTACAAAGGCCTTGAACTCCATGCACTTCTTGGACTTGAAGAATACAAAGGGGCCAGTAGCTGGGTTGGAGTGTTCAAGAAGGAAAATAGTAGCAGATAAAATTGAACAGTTGCAGGGAGGAGGCATGGTAGATTATGTAGGACCTTCTAGGTTAGGTTTTAGGATTACGTGAGTAAGAAAGGAAGGAGTTGGGGCAGAGAAATGACTTGATTCACCTTAACTTTTAAAAGAATCATCCTGCCTGTTGTGTAGGAAACTGTGGAGCAGTAGATTAGTTAGGACATCACTGTGCCACTACAGTTGTAAGCAAGACAGCCCTAGGTCATTACTTATTCAGGACATGATCAAGGAGATTCATTGCTTTATATCTTAGAAATTAGACTAGAGCACCTCTAAATTCTCTTCTGACTTTAGGATTTGCGGTCCTATACTTCATTTTACATTTCAAATTCTTTCCAGTGTTAAAAGGTCAAGTCTGTAACATCTAATGATTATAAAAAATAAAAATAAAGGTAACTTTAACAAAAGGAAGACTATCAAAAATAAGTTTTGTACCTTGTAATCCAATTGTAACTGGAATCAAAATGGACTCAAAATGATTTATCACTACCACATAATTCAAAAGTGGCCAAATCTCAAAGCACTTAGCTCCATTTCCTTAGTCACGATGACTGAGGCCGTGCCCCTATCCTCTATTGAATAAGAAAAAAGTTAAATGTTTTTGAGATTCTGTATGGTTTAAAGAATGTTTTGTTTGTTTGATTGGTTTTTGTTTTTGCTTTGTTTTGTTTTCAGAGAGAGAGCAGAGGGAAGAGGGGAAGAGAGAGAGGGAGAATCTTAAGCAGGCTCTATGCCCAGTGGGGAGCCCCACACGGGGGTTGATCTCACAATTCTGAGATCATGACCGGAGCCAAAATCAAGAGTCGGACACTTAACCAACTGATCCACCCAGGCACTCCTAAAAATATGTTTTAACTGAAAATATTTTCTAGAGTTTTTAGTAGAAAGCATCAAATTATGATTTGGTCTTTATTGAACTTTATGTCTTTAAGACCTCATTCTTTCATTTCTAGAACACCATATACAAAAGTCTATATCTATCTGAAGGTACAAGAATTCAGTAAGTTTTATAAGTGACATGATGCCAAATTTATTTGCATATGTGTAGTTTATAACTTTACATTTTCAATTAATTTCTTGTTTATTCGATCTTCAGAGCAATATCATAAGTTAGGCTGGGTAGCTCACAGTATTCCCATTTTTAGGAGAGGATTTGGATATTCTATCTTAAAATAATTTTTAAATTACATCCCATATTCTTGTTTGCCTTATGAAAGTATGAGCTCCTTCAGATCAAGGTTCATATCCAAATTTAATTTCCATGCCTGTTCAGAGCTAGAAAGAAGGTACTAGGCATTTAATAAATACTATTTGATAGAAGCCTAGGAAGACTGAATTTCTCTCCTGGTGCCATCCTATTTTCCCATGATATTAGAAACTCATGACCCCACACTTTTTACTCAATACTCTGTAATTTCCAGGCTGAGACTCCTAGGAACTGACAGTAAGTGTGTAAAGAAGAAAGAATAATCAGTCTTTTTCTACTTGAGGAAGTACAGAGGGGAGTTGGCTAGGCGGGGGGGAACCTCCCAGGTCAGAGAAGATTTCACTGGAATAAAGGCTGATTTCCTTATTCTAATAGTTGTGTGGATTCAACTGGGCATTCAAAGGGCACTGGTAAATTGAACTCATTCATCTATTCTTTTATTTTTCAATGCACAGTGGTAAGAAAACCAAAATAACTACATGATATAGTTTCTTTCTATAAAGCATATACATACAAGATGGGGACACAAAGTATGAATACATGAAAGATGTGAACACTCTACATTAGTAGATGGTGGGAGAAAGAAGCCAGTACAGTCATGAGTCACATAGGGGTTGATAACTTGCCCAAGATCATTTAACAGTAAACGAATGACCAAGAAAGCTTTCAGAGTTACAAGTTACATATTAGTTTTCTCAAGACTGGTGACATACATCTCATAAGCAGATGGAAAACAATGGGGAGATACCGGAGAAGAATATGAATATAGGAGTAAAAGAACTCCAAAACTGGAAAAGCTTAGATTTACGTGACACCTTGCAGAAAAGGAGAGGTATGTTTTTTTCTGAGAGAAGAAAATGGGCTACTTTGTCTTCTCAGAAGAAGAAAAACACGAATCTTCCTTTTCCCAAATGAAAACTCTCCCTTACCCCCTTGAAAATAATGTGACTTCATAATATATGAAAGGTACTCATTCCTTTGTCTTGCATATTCTCTTAAGACTTTAAAGAACTTCTAATTTGACAGCAAAACAATTCTATTTATAACCCATACTTCTCATATGTTTTATCTTACAAAAAAATCTGTATTAATAGGTGAATCTACTTCTCATATGTTTTATATTACAAAAGAATCTGTATTAATAGGTAAATCTGCTATTTGACTCTTCAGTGGTTAGTAGAGTCTATTGCATTTTTTTTTTCAAGAGATATAACCTTGTTTACTGAACTTCAAAAATAAATGTGACCTCTGTAGATAGTTTCAACACATCCAAGTGTGATTTGGTTGAGGCAGATGGGCTGAGAGGGAAAATGCTCACAAGATAAAAGGTTACTTCTCACTCATATTTTCCTTCATCATTTTTCATTCCTTAATGAATCCACAGAACCCCTGCTGCAGTCAGGAAAACTTTTTAAAAATGCCATATGCTTCTGATAACCCTACTAAACTTCTTAGTACTTTTAGCATATTTTCCTTGTAACTATCACTGCAACATCTCATGTTCATTGGTATGCTATTTAGCCGATGCTTCCACTATCTGTATCACAACAATATCATAGCTCATCTTCAATGAGGAACCTTACAAACAAACAAAATCTCGCATAATCAGTTTATCAAAGATAAGAAAGAAGCTAATTTTGGAGTACATTTTTTCTCCCAGTATACACATATATTGTTAGAATTAACAAGAAGAAACAAAAAGATAAGAAAAAGAGTCAGTTTATATGTAAGCCAGCTACACAGGAATGTGGCTTGAAAGTTCTCCACCTTTTCCAGGCTGTCTTAAAAGGACTTTCTTCTATTTCGGTAGGTAGGTCACACATTAACTCATTTTACTTTCAGATGTGTAAAAAATTATGCATGAACAAGTCCTCTAGGTTATAGATAACGCAACATAACAATTGGGAGATTTTAAACTGATAATGAAAGTCTTTCTTTTCAAACAAACTCTTCAACCATCCAGTTTCACACCCCTGATGGAGGATGATTCTAGAGAATATTCAAGTAAGTGGATAAGCTTTTTTTTTTGGCCTCCAATATTTTTCCAGCAAATACTTAGACCACCAAAAAGTGTTTTTTAAAATATCTAGTTATCACCCCACACTGTGCTAAGTAATAAGAAATACATCTAAAGCACTTAAAATCTAACCAAGAGGGCTACTGAATAATTCAAAATGGTACATACCCAAGTAGTCAGTGAGTGACACAAAAATCATAGATTTTCCAGAGTTTAACAATTTTTCTATTCCTTCTCCCCTAGAATTGTGGAAGAAGAAGAAACTAAAGTTCCATGAGGTTATATGACATCCCTGCAGTCATATCTTACTGGGGGTATGAGTATGGATCTAGAACCTATCGATTTTTAACCCAGTGTACAGTACCTATCACTAAAATGCCAAGAAAGAAAATGAAGGTGTTGTTTGGTTTAGCTGGAAATAGACATATAAAGGAGCTGAAAACTGAAATCAAATACTTGTATTGAATACTTCAAACTGGAAATGGTATTTTATTCATGAATGCTTTCCAAATTTTGGATACTGCATGATGCAAGGTATTGACAACTAATGCATTTATCATATATGCTGTGTTCATAATTGATGTCTTAATGCACTTGCAGTTTTTCACCTGGATTTATATGAAAATGAGTGAGAAAGCAGTTCTGTTGCTTTATAGTGCTTTCATTTATCATCTTATAAATTTATCTCTGTGTTTCTGTTTCTCTCAACTTTTGGAAAAATAATCTTTCATACCAGTTATCTATGTTCTAAGGAAATTTGTTCTCCTTTAATTATTTTGTCCTTTCATTTCTATGGGGCCTATTCAACTTCAGAGTGATCAGATATTTCTCTGATAATATTCTTGCAATTTCTAATCCTTGGTTTTAAAATTTCATATGGGAGTATAATTCTAAAATTATTTTCGTGTAAAATACTGTCTTCTGAATTATTACATGTTTAAATTAACAACCACCTTTAATTTTTTTAAAAAATTTTATTTATTTGACAGAGAAATCACAAGTAGGCAGAAGTAGGCAGAGAGGCAGGCAAAGAGAGAGGGAGAAGCAGGCTCCCTGCTGAGCAGAGAGCCTGATGTGGGGCTCCATCCCAGGACCCTGGGATCATGACCTGAGCCAAAGGCAGAGGTTTAACCCACTGAGCCACACAGGTGCCCCCCACCTTTAAATACAAAATACTTTCTACTACATGTTCTTTATCCTTTCTCTGCCAGAGTTCTGAATTAACACTTTGATTCATTTACTTTAAATCATAAGAGATTGGGATTTGTTTAGCACAGTAAATATATATTTGGATTTATTATTGTCTGCTTTGTCAAAATACATTGAAAGATCCTCTTTATAAAGTCTTTCATGCTCAGTCCTATACCATATTATTGTATAATATTTAAACTATAAACATACCCATAAACACATAAGATTTGGTGATTCCATTTTATTGTTCATTGGAATTTTCCATAAGTATTTTTTTCATGTAATGTCTTTCAGACTCAGAATTTCATTTAAATCATTCCAGAAATATTTCTATATGAATTAGTTAATAGGCTAATATACATTTGACTTAATTATTTCAGTTTTTTTCTCAGATATCATGTATATGTATACATTCAGTTTTAATGTCTTCACAGCTTATTTGAAAATCAGGATATAGAACTAGTATTAGCAGGAGATGTCTAATTAGCAGGAGATGTTTCAAGCCATTACACTCTCTGATGTTCTATATAGATCAAGTGGACCTTCAATACTGGTTCATTCATTGGTCTTGATCTTGGCTCTGAACACCTTCTCTAAAGTCATTGTATGACACTTCTTTGTTCCTCCAGCTTCTAACCTTGTGATTAAATTTACCTTTTAAGGCATTGACTTTTTCTCTGAAACTTGTTTCTCTCCCTAAGTATGCTTTCAATTCTCCCTTGAAAATCCTATCCAATTCAATTAGATGTTGTTCCCTCCGGTAGGGTTTGCCCACACCAAAAGAGGAGGGAAAGAGACTCATTTAAGGTAAACTTTAAACCTCAGGGTCTGACTGTGGTATCATGTTAGTGTCACTGAATGAGATATTGGGATTGTTATTTCTTTGGCCTCTATTTTGTTTTCCTCATATAGAGAAAAAAATTCCAGTCATGCCAAAGGCTATATGTGGTACTGAAATTATCCTCTGGGAGGATATGGCATTTGAAGTCAGCGATTTCTTTGTGTAGGTCTTGCCTGAGTTCCCCGAAGGTCTTGAATTATGACATTTTCTACTTCTTCTATCATCCCCAGAAAAGTAACTTATAAATAAAATGTGCTTTGTAACTATCATTCCTATTTGTTGACACAGCTTTGTGCAAAAGAGAAAATTATTTTGCAAATATCACCAAAAGTTCTGACAATATCTTACAACAGTAGCTAGAAAAAGAGGCTGTTCAAATATCAAAGTAATGCACAAGGGCTTTAACTTCGCTAAAGAGCACAGTCCACCTGAAGAACACACATAAAAGCCACTGTAACCAGTTTCTCTTCCCCCAGATGTTGAACATCTGCATTAACTACTTCCAGATGCCATGGAAGAATCTTAAGACACAAGTGAAAATGTCTCTAAACTTTACATGACTGGCTAGACCTTTCAGCAGTTAAGGTCAATTTATTAAAATCTTGCTATAGATTTTCAGGGCTGAGCACACACGCCCTGTTTGTTTTGGCAAACCTCCAGTGAGTCATGCTCAAGCTCCATGATTCCCACACAGATTTGTCTTGTGAAGCTTCTCTCAGTGACTCAGGTCCTATCAAATTCTGTGTAAGGAACCAGGGTATTCATAAGACTAGAAAAGTAAATAAATAAACACTCTACACATATCTCAATTAAGTATTTTCATTTATTTTTGAAGAGAAAAATAGAAAAGTTGAGCGAAAACATTATTATTTAGAGAAAGCCACTAGAATTGAGGGCTTCGTTAACATTTGGAAAGGGAACTGGGATTCTAAAAAATTTTAAGCAGGTGAAAGTGCAGAAGTTGTTTTCCAAAAAGCTAAACATTATGTACTGAACACTCCTCTTAAAAAACCTAAGTCTCATTTCCTTATTTGGTGTCCTGCTGTTTGAGGCCTTACAGGCTCTTGTAAACATATACTTGTGAGTTTCATCTTCAAACCCTTCAAACCTTGTTACTATTTATTCTCTTCTTGCACAAACTTTTCTCCTGCTTCCTCCCTAAATGTCCTCTTATCTAAAAAGGAATTTTGCTCTACCTCAGAGAAGTACTAGCATTGAGGAGGATTCAAATCTTAATCTTTTCCCACTGCATTTCATCAAAATCTTTTTCAGTTTATCATAAGCTTCTCTTTTCCTTTATAGAATAAAACACAGCAGAGGAGCACTTCTCATTGACTCCTTTAGACAGTGGTTACAGTATTATTATTTTTTTGTTTTTTTCAGTATTGTTATTTTTTTTTTAAGATTTTATTTATTTATGAGAGAGAGAGAGAGAGCGCGCGAGCACAGGCAGACAGAGAGGCAGGCAGAGGCAGAGGGAGAAGCAGGCTCCCTGCTGAGCAAGGAGCCCGATGTGGGACTCGATCCCAGGACGCTGGGATCATGACCTGAGCCGAAGGCAGCCACTTAACCAACTGAGCCACCCAGGCATCCCCAGTATTGTTATTTTTAAAAGGAAAAGAAAATGACACAAAATTTGTCTGATATATTGGTTTAAAATAACAGGAAATCACTTCAATTCATATATGGTTTATTCCATATTCTGTGTTTCAAATTCATCTTGTTTGAGTACTAGTTGAACACTCTTTTTATTTATTAATTTTTAGCATGTATTGATTAAAAAAATAATTTTTAAACACTAAAAAGAACACTCCTCTTGCAGTTAGTTTGGATCTTACACCTCTAAATTGTTCAACTATAAAAACAAACTGATAAAAAGAATACTATACTGTAAGAAAACAAACCTATAGATCTATAAAGTGAATTACAAGATAAGCTTTCCGCATTCCCAAAGGCTAATGATGCTGGAGAATTTTTTTCCGATCCAAATTACCCTTAAATAATTCACATTACCTGCTTTTGGGGGATTTCAGTTCAGGTATAAAGTATTAATTTTTGATGCTTCAAACTGCATTTCTATGTATCATATTGTGACAAAGTATTTTCTATCATACGTGGAGGATTCACACTGTTTTTAAATATTGGCTTGAATGGAGAAATTTCTTTAGTGATTTTTCACATTATAATAATAAAATAGAATTTCATCACAGGCAATGAAACACTTATACCCTGAAATTTGTGTTACCATCCCCAAATACTTGACTTTTAAAATATCCACTTATGCCCTTCCTCTGGGTTAGTGACCTTTATCACTTTCTTTTAAGAATATGTTTAAGAGACAGCATAGCAGTATAGAAAAATCATTGAACAAAGCATCAGAAAACCTAGTTTCTATTCTAGACTCTTCCGCTCATTCAAAAATTCAAAAGCAAGTTATTTAGCATGCTTCCATCTTCATTTTATCATCTAAGGGAAGTGGGTCAGCCATTCCCAAATATTGTCTTCAATTTTAAAATAACATGACTCTAGGGGCACCTGGGTGGCTCAGTGGGTTAAAGCCTCTGCCTTTGGCTCAGGTCATGATCCCAGCGTCCTGGGATGGAGCCCTGCATCGGGCTCTCTGCTCAGCAGGGAGCCTGCTTCCTCCTCTCCCTCAGCCTGCCTCTCTGCCTACTTGTGATCTCTGTCTGTCAAATAAATAAATAAAATCTAAACAAACAAACAAACAAACAAACATGGCTCTAAGAGTATTCTCCATTTTGCTATACCTAAAAATGCAGTCAAATCATCACAACTAGCTTTTCTATCATTTAATTTGTCACCATTCATATCCACTTAACCTCTAGATCCTATAATATTTTCCTAAGTATCATGTATCAAATGTTGACAACCCCCAAATTTCTTTTGCCAGATTTTTCTCCTGCTGCCAAATCTCTCTTCAAAGAGGCAGAGGGTTGGACTTTGGACCAAATATTAACTGCTTTCCAGGGAATATGATTAATTTCAACTTTGTGATTAATCCAAACGTGCATCTTATGACTAACATTCAATTCAATTAAGTAAGAATTTCACTAGCTCTTTCCATGAATCTAACACTGCTCTTTAAATTTACATCACCCTTCATTTTAAATCACTGTCACGTGCATTTTGTTGTATTCGGATATCTACCTTTACTTTCTTCCATGATGAAACTTCACAAACCCAGAGGGCTTGGACTTGGGGAGGGGGTGGCCTATATCCTTCAAATGTAGAAAGGTATGGGTTGTCGAATACTGTCATTTTCCAGTAGTTCTAGGATGAAAAAGAGAGTTCTGGGAAATTGGCTGTTTTCCAAGCAATCAAAGAGAAAAGTCAGAATTAAGCAGAAGACTCATAAACCATAGGAGCATTCTCGTCCATTCTGCCAAATGAGAAATAGCTTTCAGCAACTAAGGAAGAGGCCCATTTTGTCTGCTTACATTGCAGGTCCTTTTAATCAGCTTTATTGAGGTATAATTTAAAAACAATAAAATACATCCATTTTAATTGTATAGTTTGAGGAGTTTGACAAATACATACCCTCATATACCTAGCACACACTCAAGATAAAGATCACTTTCATCACTCCACCAAATTCATTTATGCCTCTACCAGTCAATCCCTTTTCTCCACATCCTGGCCCAGGCATTCTGCCTTCCATATAACAACTGCAATTTGTCTTTCTTGGGTTTCTTAGAAAAAGAGTCATATGGTTTGTTCCTTTTTGTGTGTCTAGATTCTTTTGCTCTCCATAATGCTTTGAGATTCATGCATGTTTTTGTGTTTATTGCACTTCCTTCCTTTCAATGCTACATAGCATTCCACTGTATGGATGTACCACAACTTGTTTAGCCATTCACCAATTGATGGGCACAGGAGTTGTTTCCAATGTTTATACTGATTGTAAATAAAACTCCTATAAACATTCATGCACAAGTCTTCATGTGAATATGTTTTCATTTCTCTTGGGTAAATAACTAAGGGTAGACTTACTAGATCATATGTAAGTACTCTTTTAACTTTATAAGAAAATGCCAAACTGTTTTCCAAAAAAAGTAGTACCATTATATACCCACAAGCAATATGTGAAAGTTCTTTCAGTTACCAAGACGGTAGTGCTGAAGACTCTAATTATGTTTCACTTCTATTTATAATCTAACTGATTTGTATTTGCAAATGAGTGCAATATACTGCTATGGTGAAGACCACAGACTTAGAAGCCAAACTAGCTAATTTGAGTGTTTGGAGTAGAAAATATTAAAACAAAGAAACTCTACTAAAAAGTTATAATAACACTACTATTTTTATTTGCCAGAAAAAAAACAAGACAGTACATAGCACATATCCTCTTTCTACAAGTGTGTTTTGAAAACAAAAACTTTTCCCACTAAGTAATCAATAAATTACATTTAGCTTCTTAAGATGTGCTTTATAGATAGTACAAAGATTCTTCTCATTTTAGTATTTTAGAAATAAAAGATAACTATTTTTAATAAGCTTGACTAATAGAAGTGTAAAAATCTTCCTCCTTAAGTAGCAAAAAATAGTACAAATAAAGAATTCTACTCCCATACTAGATTGTGAACACCTCAGGGTCAATATCCCTATATAATTCCTCTTTTATTCTCTTTGGGATAAGATGTGGGACAGGAAGCAAAGATTCATTAAATGAATTAATAATAAATGAATGGATGAATAGGCTCCTCTTGTACCCTGTACCACTTTCTACTTTGCATATCTCATTTCTCTTCCTGGATTAACAAATATTTCAGGATGAGAACAATGTGATCCATTTTTACATCCCTTACCACAGCCCACTCTAACACTTATTGTTTAACTAAATGAGTAAACTTCTTTTAGAATTTTTTTTTCAATTCTACCTAGGTTTTTGTGGAAATGAGAAATATCAAATAAGGAATACTCACTAATTCATTATCAAAATATTCTACAAGCATGTCAGACCTTAGGGTATACCCGGGTCATTTATAATTCCCCACAAAAAAGTGACAGGAGCATTGTATCTATGATAATGCATGTGCCACAGGTAGGAGCATTGTTTGCTGTGTTCGCTGCTTTCTCCTTAGCATCTGAATACTAGATACATATCTCTTAAGTGAATGAATCCGAAGATAAGTCTTCCAACATTTGCTTAACAATCTTTTAATGAATATTTTATCTCCAATTATATGCCAACTGTTATTCTAGGCACTGAGGAAACAATGATACATACATTTTCTGCCCTCATGAAGCTTATATTCTACTAATGGAAACATAACGAATATTCTAGTACGGGGACAACAAATGAAACAGAAGGTGGTTAAATGCTTTAGAAAAACTAAGTTAACAGGAAGAGAACATCAAGGATCAATAGGCAAGAAGATTAAAACACAGTCTGATCAGTGAAGGTCTCTCTTTTAATGATTGCAACATCTGAGCAGAGAGTGGGAGAAAAAAAGGGAGATATTCAGGATTTTGCTCAAGAAGGAGCCTTCTAGGCAGAGGGAACAACACATGAACAGGCCCTGATGTAGAGGTCCACTTGGCAGATACCAAAAATGGCAAGGGGGCCTGTGTGGCTGAGTCCAGTGAAAGGAAATGAGTAGGAGAGGAATAAGAGCATTTTTTTAGCCTTCTTTTGACTTTTTTCACTCTGAGTGAGATAGAAAGCCATTAGAAAGTTTTGAGCAGAAGAGGAAAATGATCTGAAAATATCATAAAAAGTTACGACCATGTGACTACACTCCTTTCTCATGGTCTTGTAAGTGACCTGTTTCAGTAAAGAGACCCTGATGCGTAAGCTTCATTAGTGCCCTATAAATCCTGCCTCTGGATCTCCCTCATTTTAACAGGCTCCCTCCCTGGATGTTCTAAAAATAATTTATAGGGAAGTCAAGGATAGAGGCATGAAATCCTGCTAGACTATTGCAGTTTAGGCAAGGGATGATGGTAACTCAAACCAGATAAGTGTGATAGCAGTATATATGGGGAGAAATGGTTGTATGCTTGGATACATGTGAAAAATAGAGTTAATAGAATTTGCTGATAGATTGATTATAGGCTTTAGGAGAGGAAAAAAAAAAAAAGTCAAGGATGAAAACAAGGTTTGGAACTGAGTAACCAGAAAATGGAGGTGCTGTTTACTTAACAGTAGAGTGAAAAACCTATAGAGCAGTAGGACTGCCAGGTACCACTAAAAATTCATTTGATGTTGAAAATCATGTATTTTAAGTAAGAATATATAATATAACTATGTGTTTGCCCCCCCCCAAATAATATTCAGCTTCCCTTAGTGTATGCTCAGAATTGGCAAAGACCTCATTTAACCAGTCTTTCTAGATGAGTATGAAGGAGAGAGGAACAAAAGGGTTGAGGGTTTACACAAAGGAGCTCTTCTAATGACAATCCAGATGACATAAGCTTGGATTAGGAGGGAAGCAAAAACTGGAGGGGGAGGAGGGGGATGAGACACTGAAAAGGTGGTAAGGTGCATGGATTGGATTGGCAGTTCCAGTGAAAACAATAAATGCTGGAGTACATGCACAAGGGAGGTAAAGCTGGAAACACAGGACATGGTAGTTGGGGAGTGGTTAGATTTTTAGAATTTAAATCATGGAGGAGGTGCATTTATTGGTGATGCAAGGCTCATGGTCATAGCTAATGCATGTGCCTACACTATGTTTGGAATGGTGGTACATTTAGAGTTAAGAATTAGGGTACTTACCCTGAATGTAAATGAGCTAAATGCCCCAATCAAAAGACACAGGGTTTCAGAATGGATAAAAAAACAAAACCCATCCATATGCTGCCTACAAGAAACTCATTTTAGACCTGAAGACACCTCCAGATTGAAAGTGAGGGGGTGGAAAACAATTTACCATGCTAATGGACATCAGAAGAAAGCTGGGGTGGCAATCCTTATATCCGATCAATTAGATTTTAAGCCAAAGACTATAATAAGAGATGAGGAAGGACACTACATCATACTCAAAGGGTCTGTCCAACAAGAAGATCTAACAATTTTAAATATCTATGCCCCTAACATGGGAGCAGCCAACTATATAAACCAATTAATAACAAAATCAAAGAAACACATTGACAAGAATACAATAATAGTTGGAGACTTTAATACACCCCTCACTGAAATGGACAGATCATCCAAGCAAAAGATCAACAAGGAAATAAAGGTCTTAAATGACACACTGGACGAGATGGACATCACAGATATATTCAGAACATTCTACCCCAAAGCAACAGAATACACATTCTTCTCTAGTGCCCATGGAACATTCTCCAGAATAGATCACATCCTGGGTCATAAATCAGGTCTCAACAGGTATCAAAAGATTGGGATCATTCCCTGCATATTTTCAGACCACAATGCTCTGAAGTTAGAACTCAATCACAAGAGGAAATTTGGAAAGAGCACAAATACATGGAGACTCAACAGCATCCTTCTAAAAAATGAATGGGTCAACCAGGAAATTAAAGAAGAATTGAAAAAAATCATGGAAACAAAGATAATGAAAACACAACGGTCCAAAATCTGTGGGACACAACAAAGGCAGTCCTGAGAGGAAAATATATAGCAATACAAGCCTATCTCAAGAAACAGGAAAGGTCTCAAATACACAACCTAACCCTACACCTTAAGGAACTCGAGAGAGAACAACAAAGAAAGCCTAAATCCAGCAGGAGAAGAGAAATAATAAAGATCAAAGCAGAAATCAATGAAATAGAAACCAAAAAAACAATAGAACAAATCAATGAAACTAGGAGCTGGTTCTTTGAAAGAATTAATAAGATTGATAAACCCCTGGCCAGACTTATCCAAAAGAAAAGAGAAAGGACCCAAATAAATAAAATCATGAATGAAAGAGGAGAGATCACAACCAGCATCAAAGAAATACAAACAATCATAAGAACATATTATGAACAACTCTATGCCAACAAATTTGACAATCTGGAAGAAATGGATGCTTTCCTAGAGATATATAAACTGCCAAAACTGAACCAGGAAGAAATAGAAAACCTGAATAGGCCCATAACCAGTAAGGAGATTGAAACAGTCATCAAAAATCTCCAAACAAACAAAAGCCCAGGGCCAGCTGGCTTCCCAGGGGATTTCTACCAAATATTTAAAGAAGAATTAATTCCTATCCTCCTGAAACTGTTCCAAAAAATAGAAATGGAAGGAAAACTTCCAAACTCACTTTATGAGGCCAGCATCACCTTGTTCCCCAAACCAGACAAGGATCCCATCAAAAAAGAGAATTACAGACCAATATCCTTGATGAACACAGATGCGAAAATTCTCACCAAAATACTAGCCAATAGGATCCAACAGTACATTAAAAGGATTATTCACCACGACCAAGTGGGATTTATTCCAGGGCAGCAGGGTTGGTTCAACATCCACAAATCAATCTATGTGATTCAATACATTAACAAAAGAAAGAACAAGAACCATATGATACTCTCAATAGATGCTGAAAAAGCATTTGACAAAGTGCAACATCCCTTCCTGATCAAAATTCTTCAAAGTGTAGGGATAGAAGGCACATACCTCAATATTATCAAAGCCATCTATGAAAAACCCACAGCAAGTATCCTTCTCAATGGAGAAAAACTGAGAGCTTTTCCGTTAAGGTCAGGAACACGGCAGGGATGTCCGCTATCACCACTGCTATTCAACATAGTACTAGAAGTCCTAGCCTCAGCAATCAGACAACAAAAAGAAATTAAAGGCATCCAAATCAGCAAAGAAGAAGTCAAACTATCGCTCTTTGCAGATGATATGATACTATATGTGGAAAACCCAAAAGGCTCCACTCCAAAACTGCTAGAGCTTGTACAGGAATTCAGTAAAGTGTCAGGATATAAAATCAATGCACAGAAATCAGTTGCATTTCTTTACACCAACAACAAGACAGACGAAAGAGAAATTAAGGAGTCAATCCCATTTACAATTATACCCAAAACCATAAGATACCTAGGAATAAACCTAAC
>RCUC01120982.1:0-17278 GCA_003697995.1 Taxidea taxus jeffersonii
CTGCCAATCTAATATTTTTACCATTGTATGTTACAGACTTCTTGTCCCATGATGCTTTCAGGATTTTCTCTTTGTCACTAAAACTTGTAAATTTTACTATTAGATGATGGGGTGTGGCCCTATTCCTATTGATTTTAGGGGGAATTCTCTGCACCTCCTGGACTTTGATGCTTGTTCCCTTTGCTATATTAGGGAAATTCTCTACAATAATTCCCTCCAATATACCTTCTGCTCCTCTCTCTCTTTCTTCTTCTTCTGGAATCCCAATTATTCTAATGTTGTTTCATCTTATGGTATCACTTACCTCTCGAATTCTCCCCTCGTGATTCAATAGTTGTTTGTCTCTCTTTTGCTCAGCTTCTTTATTCTCTGTCATTTGGTCTTCTATATCACTAATTCTTTCTTCTGCCTCACTTATCCTAGCAGTAAGAGCCTCCGTTTTGATTGCACCTCATTAATAGCTTTTTTAATTTCAACTTGATTAGGTTTTAGTTCTTTTATTTCCCAGAAAGGGCTTTTATTTCTCCTGACAGGGTTTCTCTAATATCTTCCATGCCTTTTTCAAGCCCAGCTAGAACCTTGAGAATCATCGTCCTGAATTCCAGATCTGACATATTACCAATGTCTGTATTGATTAGGTCCCTAGCCTTTGGTACTGCCTCCTCTTCTTTGTGTGTGTGTGTGTGTGTGTGGTGAGTTTTTCCGCCTTGTCATTTTGTCCAGATAAGAATCCGCTGTTCTCCTTGTTAAGTGAACTTGGTCTTGGCTGGATTTCTTGTTGATCTTCTGGGGGAGGGGCCTGTTGTAGTGATTTTCAAGTGTCTGTGCCCCAGGCAGAATTGCACCACCCTTACCAGGGGCCGGGCTAAGTAATCCTCTCAGGTTCGCTTTTGGGAGCTTTTGTTCCCAGAATGCTTTCCGTAGAGTTCTGGAGGACAAGAATGAAAATGGCAGCCTCCCAATCTCCGGCTCCGAGGAGCCCAGAGCTAGGGTCCCCAGTCCCCAGGACGCCTTCAGAGAAAAGCGCTTAATCACTCCCGTCTCCCCAGCCTCCAGCCGGGCTTGGAGAAAATCGTGTGTAATCAGTCCCGTCTCACTGGCTTCTGGCTGGGCTCTGAGGTCGCCCAGCCTGTGACCAAGCATCTCTGTCTCTAGCAGAGTCCCACCTGGAGTCTCCGAACCCCATAGATCCCTGAGCTCTCCCAGTTCAGAGTCTCCCCGGATCTTGTGGGGACCGCTTGCACAGAGCACTGGCCTGTGTCACAGACCACAGCTCTAGGTAACCCCGAGTTGAGAGCTCATTCCTCGGCTCTGTCTCCACAGCTGGCTTCCCTGCTCTAATACCTGTGAGCTCTGGGACACTCAGACACCTCCGATCCTTCTGTGACCCCGCGGGACCTGAGTCTACACTGTCCCCGTGAGGTCTTCACCCCAGTTTAGCCTCTGGAGGGATGTCCCTCCATTGAGCAGACTTTTAAAAGTCCTGATTTTGTGCTCTGTTGTTCTGCCACTTGCCGGAGCCGGTCCCTCCCCCCGGGGTCTATCTTCCCTTTGCTTTGGATTCACTTCTCCGCTGGTCCTACCTTTTAGAAAGTGGTTGATTTTCTGTTTCTAGAATTGTTGCTTTTCTTCTCTTCTATCTCCTGTTGGATTCGTAGGTGTTCGGAATGGTTTGATAGGGTATCTAGCTGATCTCCTGTTGCCTGATGTTGTCTCAGCCTGCTACTTCTCCACCATCTTGACTCTCCAGCCTGTTTGGTACTGACTCTTAAGATTTTATATGAAAAAGAACAAGAGGGCATGTCAGAAGGAAGGGCAGAGGGAGAAGCAGACTCCCTGCTGAGCAGGGAAATTGATGTGGGACTGGATCTTAGGATCATGATGGGAGCTGAAGGTAGATGCTTAAATGACTGGGCCATGCAGATGCCACTTGGTACTGATCTTGATGGGAAATCATTGAAAGACTTTGGGAAGGAAGATTTGATTAACATCCTAAAATAATTCTCTGATGGTTAAATGAAGAGTTGTCTTTAAGAGAAGATAACTGTATATAGGGAAAACTTAGATGGCTGTTACCATATGTCAGGTGAGAAGTGTCTATAGGAAATAATACATTAATAGTACATTAAAAGGATTATACACCATGACCAAGTAGGATTTATTCCTGGAATACAAGGATGTGTCCACATATAAAAATAAACTAATGTAGTATACTATAGTAACAGAATAAAGGACAAAAATCATCTTATCATCCTAATTAATGTAAGAAAAGTTTGACAAAATTCAACACCCTTTTGTAATAAAAACTCTCCTGAAACTAGGAATAGAAGAAAACTGCAGCAGTGTAATAAAGGCCACATGTGTAAAGTTCATAGGTAACACCATACTTAATGGTTAAAGACTGAAAAATTTTCCTCAGAGATCAAGAACAAGGCAAGGATGCCCATTCTTGCCACTTTCATTTAACACAGGACTGGGAGTTCTATCCAGAGCAATTAGTCAAGAAAAGAAAAAAAGAAAAGCATCCAAATTTGAAAGGAAAATTAAAA
Source organism: Taxidea taxus jeffersonii (assembly GCA_003697995.1). Classification (NCBI taxonomy): domain Eukaryota; kingdom Metazoa; phylum Chordata; class Mammalia; order Carnivora; family Mustelidae; genus Taxidea; species Taxidea taxus. The sequence goes on from RCUC01120982.1 coordinate 2,550, forward strand.
ATACCTCCATTTGCAAATGATATAATCTTATATGCAGAAAATCTTATATTCCACACACACAAACTCTTAGAACTAATAGACAAATACAGCAAAGTTGCAGGATACAAAATCAATAGGCAAAATCAATATGTGTTTCTATATACTAACAATAAATAATCTGAGATGAATACAGAAACAATCCATTTACAATGCCACCAAAAACAATAAAATACTTAGGAATAAATATAACTGAGGAGGCAAAAGATTTGTGTAGTGAAAACTACAAAAAATTGATGAAAAAAGTTAAAAGATATAAAAATAAATAAAATATATACTATGTTTGTAAATTGGAGGCTTAATTTTGTTAAGATGCCTCTCCCACCCAAGAAGATCTATAGATTGAATATAATCCCTATCAAAATCCCAATGGAATATTTTTTTGCAAAAAATTTTAAAAAGATCTTAAAACTTATACAGAATTTCAAAAGACACTGAATAACCAAAACAATCTTGAAAAAAAAGAACACAGTTGGAGACCTCACACATTCTGACTTCAAAATATATTACAAAGCTATAATAATCAAAACAATGTGATACTGACATAAAAACAGACTATATAGACCAATGGAGTACCACAGAAACCCCAGAAATAAACTCTTACACAAATGGCCAAATGATCATCAACAAGAACTATAAAATCACACTATGGAAAAGGACAGTCTCTCCAACAAAGGTGTTGAGAAAGTAAGAAAACTGGATAGCCACAAGCAAAAAAAAAAAAAAAAAGTTGGACCCTTATATCATATATAAAAATTAAATGGAAATCGATTAAAAACCTCAATGTAAGACTACAAAGTCTCCTAGAAGAAAATATAAGGGAAAGGCTTCATGATACTGGAGTTGGCAATGATTTATTGGATATGATATCAAAAACACAGACAACAAAAGCAAAAATTGACAAATGGAACTATACTGAACTTAAAAATTTCTACATATGAAAGAAAACAATCAACTGAATGAAAAGATTTACAAAATGAGAGATAATATCTGAATATCATGTATCTTATAAGGGTTTAATATCTAGAAGGTATAAATAATTCCTACTGCTCAACAACAAAAAAACAAAAAGTCTGTTAAAAATGGGCAAAGGAGGGTGCCTGGGTGGCTCAGTGGGTTAAAGCCTCTGCCTTCGGCTCAGGTCATGTTCCCAGGGTCCTGGGATCGAGCCCCACATAGGGCTTTCTGCTCAATGGGGAGCCTGCTTCCTCCTCTCTCTCTGCCTTCCTCTCTGCCTACTTGTGACTTCTGTCAAATAAATATATAAAATCTTAAAAAAAAAAATGGGCAAAGGATTCAAATAGACATTTCTCCAAGAAGATATCCAAATGGCCAGCAAGCATTTGAAAAGATGCTCAACATCATTAACCATTACAGAAATGCAAATACATACTACAATGAGATACCACATCAGACCTGTTAAGGTAGCCATCATCAAAAACAACAAACAGGGGTGCCTGGGTGGCTCAGTTGGTTAAGCAGCTGCCTTTGGCTCAGGTCATGATCCCAGCGTCCTCAGATCGAGTCCCACATCGGACTCCTTGCTTGGCAGGGAGCCTGCTTCTCCCTCTGCCTCTGCCTGCCACTCTGTCTGCCTGTGCTCGCTTTCTCTCTCTCTAACAAATAAATAAATAAAAATCTTTAAAAACAAACAAACAGAAACAACAAAAAAAACCAAAACCCAGAAAACATATGTTTGCAAGGATGTAAAAATGTTGGGTCCCTTGTTGGAGCCCTCATGCACTGTCAGTAGGAATGTAAAATGGAACAGCTGCTCTGGAAAACACCTGAGGTCCCTCAACAAATTAAAAATGGAATCACGATATAATTTAGCAATTTCACTTTCAGGTATATACCCAAAAGAACTGAAAGCAAGATCTCTAAGAGATACTTAACATCCATGTTCATGGCAGTATTATTCATAATAATCAAGAAATAGAAACAGCTCAAGTTATCAACCAATAAATTGATGGATTTTTTAAAAAATGTGTTATACATATAATGGCAATGTTTTCAGCCTTAAAATAGAAAGAAATCCTGTAACATGTTACTTTGTGGATGAACCTTGAGGACATTATGCAAAGTGAACTAAGCTAGTCACACAAAACAAACACAAGATGATTCCCCTTATCTTCGGTAACCAAAGTAGTCAAACTTTAGAAATACAATGCAGAATGGTGGTTTCCAGGGGCCTGGATGATGGGGAAATGGGGAATTATTGTTCAGTGGGTTTAGAGTTCTAGTTTTCCAATGAAAATATTTTAGAGGTCTCTCATACAACAAAATGAAAATAGTTAACACTGCTAAACTATACACTTAAAAATACTTAAGATGGTAATTTTTTGTTGTATCTTTTGCCCATAATTTTAAAAAGTTCATCCTCAAATTTATCCCTGTCTTAGGAGAGAAAACTTAGGTTAAAGAAAAAGGATCCCTTGTATAATGTGGGTAGGGATGTCAATTGGTACAACCACTGTGGAAAACAGTTTGGGGCTTTCTCAGAAAATTTAAAAAAAAAAAGTATTATCATATGATCCAACAATTCCACTCTTGGGTATTTACCCAAAGAAAATGAAAACACTAATTTGAAAAAACATGGGTCCCCCCATGCTTATTGCAGCATTATTTACAATCGCCAAGATATGGAAGCAACCTCTGCCCATAAATAGATGAATGGATAAGAAAGATATGGCATGGGGACACCTGGGTGGCTCACTTGGTTAAGCATCTGCTTTTGGCTCAGGTCATGATCCCAGAGTCCTGGGGTCAAGTCCCGAATGAGACTCTTTACTCAGCAGGGGGCCTGCTTCTCTCTCCCCCTCTGCCTGCAGCTCCCCCTGCTTGTGCTCTCTTTCTCTGACAAATAAATAAATAAAATCTTAATTAAAAAAAAAGGATGTGGCATGTACACACACCCATACGCACCCACACACTCAACCTCCACAACCCACATACAGAAATATTATGCATCCATAAAAAAGAATGTGATTGTACCATTTGAGACAACATGGATGGATCTAGAGGGTATTATTCTAAGTGAAATAAGTCATACTGAGAAAGACAAATACCGTTCGATTTCACTCATAAGTGTAATCTAAAACCACCACCACAACAAATGAATAAACAAGCAAAAAGCAGAATCAGAACTATAAATACAGAGAGCAAACTGATGGCTGCTAGTGGTTGGGCAAAACAAGTGAAGAGGAGTGAAAGATACAGTTTCCAGTTATGGAATGAATAGGTCACAGGAATAAAAGACACAATATGGAATATAGTTAATCATTTTTTTAAGCAGGGGGAGCTGCAGGCAGAGGGAGAGGGAAAAGCAGACTTCCTGCTGAGCAGGAACCCCAAAGTGGGGCTGGATCCCAAGACCCTGGGATCATGACCCAAGCCGAGGGCAGATACTGGACTGAATGAACAACCAGGTGCCCCAAGTTAATGATATTTTAATGGTGATATAAGGAGACAGATAGTAGCTACACTGTGGTTAGCATACCTGAAACTAATGTAACATTGTATGTCAACTATATTAAAAAAGAAAATTATTAATAATAATAATAATAAGTGTTTTGTATCTAGAAAGGATTAAATTTCAATTCACATCTAAATCTGTCTTGATCCAAAAAGTGACTTTTTCACCCTCCATATTGATACTTACAGTTGTCTCTCTGAGGCAGAAGTCCAGGTTTACCAGCTTGATCAATGCAGTATTTTTTGTTACTTTGTTTTGTTCTGTTTTGTTTCCATGGGTGAGACTAGGGGCAAGGGGCAAGGTGGCTTAAGAAAGATTTGATTCCAGAGGTTTATAAGTACTTCTATTGTATCAGAGATTTCCCAGAGCCTATTTCCAGATAGCATGTGTGTGTGTGTGTGTGTGTGTGTGTGTGTGTGTGTGTATTTATTGATAATGAATCACTAGTATATAGATTTGAGGATCACAGTAATTTTTAAAAAGATTTTATCTATTTATTTGACACAGAGGGAGAGAGAGAGAGAGCCAACACAAGCAGAAGCAGCGGGGCAGCAGACAGAGGGAGCAGAAGAGGGAGAAGCAGGCTCCCTGATGAACAGAGAGACATGTGCGGCTGGATCCCAGAGCCTGGGATCATGACTTGAGCCTAGAGCAGACACTTACCCTACTGAGCCACCCAGGTGTCCCAAGATCACAGTAATTTTTAACCTCAGAATTGGAGGAAGCTGATATCATTGGTTTATTTTCTACCTTTCAGATTCCTAAATAGAGGCCAATAGATATAATACGAGTGGTTCTGTATATGAGGACTTATGGACAACAGAAGCAATGAAGGAAAGGACACAGCTGGCTGGCTACAGAGAATGTCCACTAAGATCCAGATTTGTTGCCTAGTTTATAGTAATCTCTATGATTATTGATTGATCATTGCCTAAATGAGTACATGATTCTTTCATCAATTATGTTCCTCTCTTCCATGGCATAGAACGTTGTCAACCTCAATTATAAGATCAAAGCAACTCCTGATTTGAGTTACGGGACAATAAAATATCATGATTCCCAGGTGTAGCATCATCATCTTCACCTTACATCCAGTTCATTCACGGAAATTCATTCTTCCCATTGAATTTTTCTCAAGCTAGTATATAAATTATCTTCTTTTCCATTTTTCCTACTTTTATTTCTTCCTTCTTTTTATTCATAATGTTAAAGTTATATTTCCCTTTTCTGTAACGGTGCAGTTTTCTCTGTCTCTCCTGATTCAGCCATGACTTCCATGAACTCCTGACCCTCACTGCTTCCTCCCTCTATCTCTTAGGCAGCCTTGTTATCTAGAGCATTTCACCTCTGCTTTCACACATGCTCATTTTCCTGTTTCCCAGAAGCAGGACATTTAAACAAGTGTGCAAAGGAAATGGCAGAATAATGCCTGGCATTATTAGAATGTGTACAATCCTTTTTTTTTTTTTCAGAATTCCAGATACAGATGAGTATATTAAAGATCTCAGCAAAATAGAACTTAAAGCTAACTACTTTTTTCCTCTTTCTTCTTTTTTATTTTCCAAAATATAAATTAAAAATCAATTTAGCATTGATTTTATTTTTTAAATATTTTATTTACTTATTAGAGGGGAGGCATGAAAGGGGGGAGAGGCAAAGCGAGAGAAGCAAGTTCCCTGCTGAGCAGGGAGCCCAACTCTGGGCTTGATGCCAGGACCCTGAGATCATGACCTGAGTGGAAGGCAGACACTTAACTGACTGAGCCACCTAAATGCCATCAATTTAGCATTTATTTTAAATATATGGAATATCTTAGAAGAATAATCATATATTATTCATATATATAGCTCCCAAGTCACCTTATTACTAAAAAAAAAAACCAACAAAAAATGGAAAAGAGTATCTAATCATTTAGCAGACTGATTTTATTTTGCTTTCTTCTCCTCCTCCTTCTCTTCTTCCTTCTTCCCCTTCCTCTTCCCCTCCCCCTCCCCCTCTCCTTCCCCCTCCCCCTCCTTGTCTCCCTCCTCCTCCTTTTTCTTCTTCGTCTTTTTCTCCTCCTCCTCCTTCTACTCCTCCTCCTCCTTCTTCTTCTCCTTCACTTCCTCCCTTCCCCTCCTTCTTCTTATTTACATTAGAATGATACCGTTGCCATTTCTATTCCATACACATTTCCATCAATATCATCACCACCCCTACTCTGTGAAAAAGTGATCCCAATTTTCCTTCAACTGGAACAATTTCTCATCATGCAGGAAATATCATGTTCCATTCTAACTCTTGGCATCACCATTCCTCCCACATTTGTTTGACTACAAATAGCTCTTGTAGTTCTACTCCTACTAGTAGTACTGTACCATACAAAAGGCATCAGTTGCTTAATGTTTGCTAATTGATCAGTTCTCTGTTTCAGTGTTTTGTAGTAAATGTCTCAATAATATTTAATGAGAAAGCTATGAGGATTATTAAGACTGATATACAGATGCTTCACATTAGTCAAAGGGCACATGATCTGGCAAAAAGATCTGAGTATTGGAAGTTATTTACTATATCTTTGACTTACAAAAATATATAGAAGCATGGTTTAAAAACATATTCTTGCCTGCTTCAAAAATTCCATGAATTTTTTAATGGTAATTTGTAAAATTTTCTAAAGCAATTTTATTTAAACCAAGGGGAAAGATTCTTGATTTTTTTTTAAATACTTGGGTATCTGTAACTTGCTCTAAACATGCATTTGCACATAGGAAATAAATAATATTCTCTTTTGACATCCCTGATCTGAAAATAGGTAGTCATCATACTTCAATACATGCAATATCATACATTGGAGAGCAGCTGTTAATGTTCTGCTTCTGGTAAGAACTCTGTCAGGAAATCAGGTAGAACACTCAAATTGGGTGGTTTGAAGAGAGTTTAATATAGGGATTGTTTACAATGCTGAGCCAGCAGTATTTTGGATTGAAATGTATCTTCTAAAAAAAGATATGTTGGAGTCTTAACTCCTAGTATGTGTCTTAACTCCTCAGAATGTGACCTTATTTGGAGGTAGGGTCTTCATAGAAGTGACCAAGGTAAAAGAAGGTCATTTTGCTGTCTTTAATCCAATATGACTACTGTCCTTTTAAAAAAAGGAAACTTGGATACAGAGAAAGACATACACAGGAAATCACCATGTAAACATGAAGGCGGAGATGGGGTGATGTATCTCCAAGCAAGGTAATGTCAGCGATTGCTAGCAAACCATTAGAACATAATGTTTTATTCTCAGAACCACTTTAAAACTTTATTGATAAACCTGGCACATCACTAATATTTACCTGTTAGTATGATTTCCCTGATTTTTTTAATGTAATATAGAGTATATCAGCATCGTTTACTTTGAGTACTTGATCATAGTAACCTAGGGCTTCTAACCTCATTATATAATGTAAATTGTGTGGGAAAAATATGAGAGATCATAACAACTTATAAAAAATTACTGTTTGTGCTAGGGGAGCAGGGCTTGCTATACAAGATAATATAGACAAAGGAAAGAAAAATCAATTGTGAAAATATTAGAGAATATGAGTTTCTATGTTAATATAGTTTTTAAAATCAACTGTACACATAAAAGTGACCTATATAGCTAGAAATTCTGCAGACAAATATAAACTGTCATCTTAGTATCTGGAGTGGAATAATTTACAGGAAAATATTAAGTTAGAAAATCCATAATAATTGAAGCAAGCTTCTCAAAAAAAAAAAAAGATAAAAGATAAATAAAAATGCTCTTAGGGCAACAATGCAATCACAATGCCTTCCACATGTTAGCAGCATCATATTTCCAGTTACTCAGGATCCGAACCTCGTAATCACTTAATTCCTCACTCTCTCTCATAATTAGCATTTAGCATCTGTGTCCTATTTATTTTTTATCTGCAACATTGCTCCATTCGGTTTGTAATATCAATTATTTCCTTTCCATTTTCCCTGTCCTAATTCAGATTTTTCAGTACATTTCCTGAGATGATGGAAGTGGACACCTAATCAGTTTCTCTGCTTCGGATCTTCCTTCTCTCCATTCCCATGTATATATTTGTTTTAGATTAATCTTTCTGGAGCATAGCCCTCATCATGTCATTATCACACTAAAAAGCCTGTCATGGTTCCTCATTGCTCCAGTGATCATATAATCTGTCATCCACACTTGAAGACATTTGAGAGTGAGAGAGGAATGGTTAATAATCACTCTCAGGCAACAGGTGGAAACCAGGATTGTTCTGGCTCCATGGAGAAGTCATTCTACCCACTGCCACAAACCCCCATCACTCCCCACAACCTAGTTTTCTATTAAAAAATTTTCACATCCTTTTCAGACTAACTGAATTACTTTATAGCCCTACTACTCACCTCGATTTTCACATCAGTGAATTGTGGATTCTTAAGTCCAGGTTTTCAGGAGAACGAGATGAAAGAGTATGTAAATACATGAAATATACCAGGCACGCAATGTTATCATCCATCTTCTTCAGCAAATGTCTTTTAAAAATATAGAATATTCTCAACACAGAATACTGCTAATAGTGCCATGTAGGAAGTTTTACTCTTGTTGACACTACTAAATGATAATTAACTAGTGTGTTTAAAAGAACTTGAGGAGCACCTGGGCGGCTCAGTCAATTACACATCTGCCTTGGGCTCAGGTCTTGATGTCCGGTTGTGGGTTCCCTGCTCAGCAGAGTGCTTCTCCCTCTCGCTCTCTTCTATGCTCTCTCTCTTTCTCAAATAAATAAACAATTAAAAAAAATAAGATAAGTTGAATAAGTTTCTGTAGAAATTTTTATTATTTAATTTTGCCCTTTAACTATGGTAAATCCAAAACTAGATCAATAATACTGTAATTTTTGGATGCATGTACACATAATCTCATTTTAACACATTAGAGTTTTTTGTTGTTTTAACATTGGAACATACACAAACACATTACTGTTTTTAACAATGTTGTATAAATAAAATAAAATGTAAATTTGCATCAAATTAAATTATATTATCATATTTTCCTTAAGAATTTAAAATTTGTGTCTCTAAAAGACTTATCTTTTAATTACATACTTGATGCCTCTTTCATCACAGTTACAGACATGTTAAATTATATCTTGATTAGGAAGTTAAAAATAAACATTTGCATACAGGACTATCTCTAGCATATGTCAAAAGGATATTCTGCTATTAATCCTATAATTAATACAATATTTCATAAGTAGATTTATTGAAAATAGTCTCCAAGGAAATAAATTTGATCTAATTTGAATTATACTTTCAGTGTGCTATGAATCTGGTTTATATTCAGACATTTTCTACAGTTAAAAATCAAATTAGTAAGAGTCTGTTTCCTGTATTTTAATTTATCGAATTAAATTGGGTCATAGTAATGATATTTTTTCACTTCTTCTTGTTTCCTTAGTCACGATATAATAGAATAAAAATTAATTCTAGTGTCTTATTTTCCCTTTTCAATTTTTATGTCACTACGTATATAATAAAGCATTATTAGTTCACAGTGATACAGTCCTATATTTTTGTAGTAAAGAGATTTTTGAATGTCTTATTTTTGTTTATTTCAATTATCATTATATTTATGGTTAGTAAACTATACAATAATAGTTTAAATTTAATTAGACATCACTATTCATCTGATGATGGACATTCTTCCTCAAATACTCCTAAAATATTAGAAATAAGGTATATTTTCTAGGTACTAATCTGTAGAACCCACTCAAACAACTGTGTTTTGCTTCACTAAAGAAAAGTATAATCTTTTGTAACTCCTTGTCAAATCTACCCTAATGTATATGTTAAGCATTTTTTATATTAATGTTTCTGTGCTTAATATTTTAAAATATTGGAATCATTTGAATACCTTATAGTCATCTGAATACCTTATAGTTGGTTTCAAGTGCTATTTGTTGAGAACCTTCTCTTAGTAGCAAAGAAGCTTTAACCCATTCCTCTCTTTATTATCACAAGTTCCAAATCAATGACACCTGAAATAGTGATCAGTTCCTTATAATCTTGTAAAAAAAAATCCAAAATCCCTTGGGGAGCCTGGGTGGCTCAGTTGGTTAAGCCTCCTACTCTTGATCTCAGCTCAGGTCTTTTTTTTTTTTTAAAGATTTTATTTATTTATTTATTTGACAGACAGAGATCACAAGTAGGCAGAGAGGCAGGCAGAGAGAGAGGAGGAAGCAGGCTCCCCACTGAGCAGAGAGCCCAATGCGGGGCTCGATCTCAGGACCCTGGATCATGACCCAAGCCGAAGGCAGAGGCTTTAACCCACTTCGCCCCGCTCAGCTCAGGTCTTGATCTTGGGGTCATGAGGTCAACCCTTGCAGTGGGCTCCATGTTAGGTGAGCCTACTTTGAAAAAAAAAAAAGTCTAAAATCCCTTGGGTCGAACTATATTCTTGAAACTACCTTCAGTAAATAAGAGTCAAATTTAGTACAAAAAGTGGAATTAGTACAATAAAAAGCCCATTACCTAGAATTGCATTAGTTGAAATTCTCTATAAGAATTCTCCACTTGCATATTTTTAAGCTAAGAATTCTTAAAGTTTATATATTCTGAATCAAAGTTTATAATTATTATGGTAAGTATATGCAGAATAACACACTCCAGGTATAAATCTGAGATTTTATCCCAATACTTTTTAAACCTCCCCTCCCGGCAACTATCAGTTTGTTTTTTATAGTAAGGAGTCTGTTTTTTGGCTTGCCTCTCTCCCTCTCTTTTTTCCCTTCACTTGTTTGTCTTGTTTCTTAAATTCCACAAATGAGTGCATATGGCAAAATTTTAAATCTAATTATTAAAGTAACTATAAGAAGTATTTCAACCTACTTGGAGAACAAAAGTCACCAGGAATGACTTGCTTGGAATTTCAAATATGGCTAAACTTCCTTAGTAAGGGAGTATGTGCTATATACTCTGGCTTCTGTTGTCCTATTCTGGTCACTTATCCAATCCCCATCCCTACCCCCATCAAGCATTTCACAGGAATTTATAGTAACAGTTGCAAGATGTCCTTACCGATCAGGTCAATGTGTAGAAACCACATCTCATTCAGATTGTCTCTCTTTTATTTAGGCCTTTAGGGAATTTAGGTCTATGGCCTGTCTTTGCTGCCTTCATTACAGGTCTGAGGACACTTGGATTCACCATGATACTCAACAACAAAAAAGTCTTTGTAAGTAATTTTCATATTTGATTCCTTTCTCCACAGAATCTCGAGTTTAGTAAGAACAATCCAACCTTGTGAAAAACAAAACAAACAAACAAAAACAAACAAAAAAACAAAGTGAAACTGAGCATTGAGCCAGGACCACCTCACCTGGCCTTCTCAAGTATAGGGCATCAAGAAGGCCCTCTTGGAATTTTGTAAAATAATTTTGATTTATTAGTGACTTTCTAAATTATAGTGATACTTTCTAGGTAAGTATTTTCTAGAAATCCTTCATATGGAAATAAAGGTAATGTTACTAGTTCTATTTCATGTTCAGAAAATAATATATATATAATATAAGATATATATTATATAGATACTGGAATAAAGAAAACAAATGTTCTATAGGCAATAATCCACGCAGACACAAGTGGATCTTATTACATTGTTTGATATGATTATTTTAATATTACTACTACTTGACAAAAAAGTATTTTCACTTTTGATATGAACGTCTCCAAATGTAATAATGAGATATTTTTGTTATCAGTAGATAAGATAAAAAGAAAGGTATTTATGAAGGATATTTGTTTATGATGTTTTCCTAAATTGTCATATGATTCACAACCATGCAACCACAGGTAGTGGCTCAAAAGCTTCCATTCTGCAAAGAGTAGAAGCATTATAAAAATCAATTGTTGAGGTTATATTCAAAATTAGCATGAACTGATTTCACTTAATAAGTAATAAAGAAGTCACATTTAACTTTTTGTTTGTTTCTTTCCCTCTCAATTAAACATCAAACAGTATCCATTATACATCTATATGATAGATTACTGAATCTATATAAATAGATTACTGAATCATAGTTCAGGATATTGAATATTTTATGATACATGTTGATTACCTGAAAAGAAATTAAGGTCTTTAAGTGGACTAATGAAGTTGAGGGTAATTAGGGATTTTTTGCTGTCTGAATATCCAGTCTATTACTGAGCTCATTATTACCCATATCTTTTTTTGCCAAAATGCTAAAAATATAATATTTCAATTCATTCCTAAGTCTACTATATAGACCTTTGTTCATTTTGGAGATCTCTTGATGATTTATTGAGATATTTACAAATCTTTGTGATCGTACTGATCAAGGAGATTAAACTTTTAAATTGTGAACAAAATTACTTTGTCTACATTTTGCTGATGTTAGGATATTGCTATTATGACTTAATGTTTACTTAGAGAGGAATTGTGTCATTGTAGATAAGCATTTGTGCGTGCATGGAATCATATCCATGAGGTTGATGCTTTGGAGTTGTACTGAGTAGGAAGGTCAGACATTGTATTCAAACACTACCTTCATGTTAATTCAAACTTTCCTGAAAGCTGGTGTGATCATTTTAATATCTAATATTCAGAAGCCAACCCTTGACATTTTCTATGTGATGAGAACAAATACACCCAGAAGAATTGATAAATCATTTATTAAACAAACATTGAACAAAAGTTTTCCCTTTTCTAAACATTATGCTAAGCTAAGAAGATAACATTTTCTCTCAGTCATATATAAAAAAAGAACAATAATAATGCAATATTTTAATGAAATAATAGGAGTGTGTATTTAAACCTAAAAATAACTAACATTTATTTTGTGTTTTTTTCCCTGTGGGTACTGATCTATCCCTTTGTACAGACAAGAAAGCTGAAATAAGAGAATATGTTTAATTTGCCTAAGTTTGCACAATGTGGACTGAGATTTGGGTCCATACTCCACACACTATACTATTTTAACAAATGGCAAAGAAAAACATAAGTTAATACTACACATTATTATGACTGATAGGATATAAGTCCATAGATAAAGAATCTCAATTGTGTATGGGGTAAATTTAATTTAAGTGAATTTAAACACACACACAAAAATATTAACTACAAAATGTCTTTTGACCTATAAAATTAGTGGGGAAAGGACATCAGCCAGCAGGAGATCAGCTAGATAGCCTATCAAACCATTCCGAACACCTACAAATCCAACAGGAGATGGAAGAGAAGAAAAACAACAATTCTAGGAACAGAAAATCGACCACTTTCTGAAAGGTAGGACCAGCGGAGAAGTGAATCCAACGCGCCGGGAAGATAGACCCCAGGGGGAGGGGCCGGCTCCCGGCAAGCGGCGGAGCACAAAATCAGAACTTTTAAAAGTCGGCTCCACGGAGGGACATCACTCCAGAGGCTAAACTGGGGTGAAGACCTCACGGGGACAACGTGGACTCAGGTCCCGGGGTCACAGAAGGATCGGGGGTGTCTGAGTGTCGCAGAGCTCACAGGTATTAGAGCGGGGAAGTCGGCTGCGGAGACAGAGCCGAGATTTCCTAGTGGTCTGTGACACAGACCGGTGCTCTGTGGCACTGGCCAGTGCTCTGTGCGAGGGATCCCCACAAGATCCGGGGAGACTCCGACCCGGGAGAGCTCAGGGATCTACGGGATCCGGAGACTCCAGGTGGGACTCTGCCAGAGACAGAGACGCTTGGTCACAGGCTGGGTGAGCTCGGAGCACTCCCAGAAGCCAGTGAGATGGGACTGCTTAGGCACGATTTTCTCTGAGCGCGGTCTGCGGTCGCGCGCGGTCTGCGGGTGCGCGCGGTCTGCGAGTGCGCGCAGTGTCCGCGGGCCCGCGGGGTCTGCGGGAGCTCGGTGTCTGCCGGCGGGCGCACGCGCGCGCGCACTCTCCGGCGCAAACGTGGGCTAGGGAGACTGGAGGGATTAAACGCTTTTCTCTGAAGGCGCACTGAAGACTGGGGCCCCTAGCTCTCAGCTCCTCTGAACCGGAGATTGGGAGGCCGCCATTGTCATTCCCGTCCTCCAGAACTCTACAGAAAGTGCGTTCAGGGAACAAAAGCTCCTGAAAGCAAACCTGAGAGGATTACTTAGCCCGGCCCCTGGTAAGGGCGGTGCAACTCCGCCTGGGGTAAAGACACCTGAGAATCACTACAACAGGCCCCTCCCCCCAGAAGATCAAAGAAATACAGCCAAGACCAAGTTCACTTAACAAGGAGAACAGCGGATTCTTATCTGGACAAAATGACAAGGCGGAAAAACTCACCACAAAAAAAAGAGCAGGAGACAGGACCGAAGGCTAGGGACCTATTCAATACAGACATTGGTAATATGTCAGATCTGGAATTCAGGATGACGATTCTCAAGGTTCTGGCCGGGCTCGAAAAAGGCATGGAAGATATTAGAGAAACCCTGTCAGGAGAAATAAAAACCCTTTCTGGAGAAATAAAAGAACTAAAGTCTAATCAAGTTGAAATAAAAAAAGCTATTAATGAGGTGCAATCGAAAATGGAGGCTCTTACTGCTAGGATAAATGAGGCAGAAGACAGAATTAGTGATATAGAAGACCAAATGGCAGGGAATAATGAAGCAGACCAAAAGAGAGACAATCAACTACTGGACCATGAGGGGAGAATTCGAGAGATAAGTGATGCCATAAGACGAAACAACATTAGAATAATTGGGATTCCAGAAGAAGAAGAAAGAGAAATAGGAGCAGAAGGTATACTGGAGAGGATTATTGTAGAGAATTTCCCTAATATAGCAAGGGGAACAAGCATCAAAATCCAGGAAGCCCAGAGAATACCTCTCAAAATCAATAGGAATCGACCCACACCCTGCCATCTAATAGTAAAATTTACAAGTCTTAGCGACAAAGAGAAAATCCTGAAAGCAGCACGGGACAAGAAGTCTGTAATGTACAATGGTAAAAATATTAGATTCGCAGAAGACTTATCCACAGAGACCTGGCAGGCCAGAAAGAACTGGCATGATATATTCAGAGCACTAAACGAGAAAAACATGCAGCCAAGAATACTTTATCCAGCTAGGTTATCATTGAAAATAGAAGGAGAGATTAAAAGCTTCCAGGACAAACAAAAACTGAAAGAGTTTGTAAACACCAAACCAGCTCTACAGGAAATATTGAAAGGGGTCCTCTAAGCAAAGAGAGACCCTAAAAGTATT
>ML099688.1:0-41960 GCA_003697995.1 Taxidea taxus jeffersonii
GGGTTGGGAGAGGGTGGTGGGGTTACATTATATGTTTAAATAAAAAAGCTTAAAGAAAAAAAAAAGAATCGGTCTCAAATCAATGACCTCAGCTTAAGAAATTATGATAAAAAGAGGAAAGTAAACTCAAAATAAGTAGAAGAAAGGAAATAACAAAGATAAGAGCAGGGATCACTGAAATAGAAAACAGAAAAACAATAGAGAAAATCAAAGAAACCAATAGATGGCTCTTTGGGAAGATCAATAAAATTGATAAACTTCTAGCCAGAATGAGGAGGGAAAAGAGAGAGAAGACCAAGATGACTAATATCAGGAATAAGATATGGGACAATGCTATAAATCCTACAGAAATTGACATAATAATAAAGGGAGGTTATAAAGAGTTTTATGCCCACAAATTTGGCAATTTAGATAAAATTGACACATTCCTTAAAAGATACAAGCTATCAAACTCACTCCAAAAGAAATACAACCTGAATAACTATATATCTTTAAAGAAATTTATTTCATAGTTAAAAACATTTCCATAAGGAAAATTCAATGCCCAGATAGCTTCACTGGGCATTCCATTTGACCAAACAGTTAGGGAAGAAATAATAGCAATTGCACACAAACTTTCTGGGAGATAGAAGTGGAATGTATTAATTTTCTATTGCTACATACCAAACTACTATAAACTTACTGGCTTCAATCAATATTTATTTATTATTTTAGTTTCTGTAGGTCAGAAGTCCAGCATGACATGACTGCGATCTCTGCTCAAGGTGTAACAAAGCTGTAATCAAGATGCTTGCCATGCTAAGTTCTTATCTGGAGGAACTTATCTGGGGAAAAACGTTCCAAGCTCATTCTTGTTGTTGGCAAAATTGAGTTCCTTGCAGTTGTGGGAATGAGGATCCCACTTTCTTGTGGGCAATCAGCTGAGGCTGCTCTCATCTCTTAGAGGTCACCCTGTCTTTTGCCATGTGCCCCCCCCCCGGTCTTTGAGCCACAAACAGTGTGTCAAATGCTTCTAGTGCTTTGGATTTTGGACAGTTACATCTTCAAAATCCCTTCACAATAGTAACTGGATTCGTGTTTAATTAAGTAAGTAGGAGAAGGTATGTGTATACCAGGGGCTGAGAATCTTGGGGACCATCTTAAAATTCTACCTACCACAAGGAGGAAACACTTCCCAACATATTCCATGAGTTCAGCATTACTCTGATCCTGATATCTAAACCAGGCAAAGAAATCTCAGCAAGTTATTTCATGGATATCAACAAACTGATTGTAAAAATGTATAATGGAGAGGCAAAAGACCTAGAGTAGCCAACACAATATTGAAGGAGAACAGAGTAGGAGAACAGAGCAGGAAGGCTAATATAACCCAATTTCAAGACTTACTATAAAACTACAGTATTTAACTAGATGTCCATCAACAGATGAGTGGATAAAGAAGATGTGGTATATGTATACAATGGAATACTATGCAGCCATCAAAAGAAATGAAATCTTGCCATTTGCAATGACGTGGATGGAACTAGAGCTATTATGCTTAGCGAAATAAGTCAATCGGAGAAAGACAACTATCATATGATCTCCCTGATATGAGGAAGTGGAGATGTAATGGGGATAGGGGTTAAGGGGGTAGGAAAAGAATAAATGAAACAAGATGGGATCAGGAGGGAGACAAACCAAAAGAGACTCTTAATGTCATAAAACAAACTGAGGGGGGTGGGGGGAGGGGTGATGGGAGAGGGTGGTGGGGTTACATTATATATTTATATAAAAATTAAAAAAAATTAAAAAAACTACAGTATTTAAGACCGTGTGGTATTGCCAAAAGAATAGACATTGACCAATGGAACAGAAGAGAGAGCTCAGAAATATACCCACATAAATATAGCCAACTGATTTTTTTTTTTTAGCAGGAGGGGCAGAGGAGAGAGAGACAGAGAATCATAAGCAGGCTCCATGTCCAGCGTGTAGCCTGACATGAGGGTCGATCCCACAATCTTGAGAGCATGACCTGAGCTAAAGTCAAGAGCTGGACACTTAAGTGACTGAGCCAACCAGACACCCCAAGTCGACTGATCTTTGACAAAGGAGCAAATGTAATACAATGGGACAAAGATAATCTTTTCAACAAGTGCTGCCACCTGTCAGGATAGCTATTATTAAAAAAAAAAAAAAGGTGGTGGGGGGGAACCTGGCTGGCTCAGTTGGTGGAGCATGTAACTCTTGGTTTCAGGGTCATGGGTTCAAGCCCCACGTTGGGTGTAGAGATAACTTAAAAAATAAACAAACAAAAGTGTTGGTGAGGATATGGAGAAATTAGAATACTTGCACACCGGTGGTGGGAATGCGTCCACTATGGAAAACACTATTGGGGTTCCTCAAAAAATTTTAAAAATAGAATTATCATATGATCCAGCAATTCCACTTTTGGTTATATACGAAAAAAAATTGAAGTCAGGATTTCAAATCAGATCTCAAAAGCACTCCTATGTTCATTGTAGCAATATTCACAATAGCCAAGATATGGAAATGACCTAAACATCCATTAATTAATGAACAGATAAAGAAAATGTGGTATATACATATTTTGCACTACTATTCAGCCTTTAAAAAGAAGGATATTCTGCAGTATGAGACAATGCGGATAAAACTTGATGACAAAATGCTAAGTGAAATAATCCAGTCACAGAAAGACAAATATTGCACGATTCCACTCATATGAGGTATCCAAAATAGTCAAATTCATAGAATCAAAGAATGCGATGGTGGTTGTCAGGGGCTGGAGTAAGAGGGTAATGGGGAGTTACAAATCAATGGGCATAAAGCCTCTGTCAAATAAGATGAATAAACTCTAGAGAGCTGTACAATACTGTACCTATATAGTCAATAATAACGCATTGTATATTTAAAAAGTTGTTAACAGGGTAGACCTCATGTAAGTGTTCATCTCTCTCTCTCTCTCTCTCTCTCTCTCTCACACACACACACACACACACACACACACAAATGGTGCTGAAACAACTGGACACCCACATGCCAAAAAAATGAATCTAGACACCAACTTTATGACCTTCACAAAAATTAATTCAGAAAGTGTCACAGTCCCAAATGTAAAATGCAAAACTATAAAACTAGAAAACACCATAGGAGAAAATCAAGATGATCTTGGAATTGGCAATGACCTTTTAAATACAACACCAAAGGCATGACCGGTGATAGAAAGAATTGATTAGCTGGACTTTGTTAAAATTTAAAAAATTCTGCTCTGTGAAAGACACTGTCAGGAGAATGAAAAGACCCACCACAAACTGAGAGAAAATATTTGAAAATGACATATTTGATTGGGGACTGTTATCCAAAATATATAAAGAATTCTTAAAACTCAATAGTAAGAAAATCAACACCCAATATAAAAATGGGCCAAGGGGCACCTGGGTGGCTCAGTGGGTTAAGCCTCTGCCTTTGGCTCAGGTCATGATCTCAGGGTCTTGGGATGGAGTCCCGCATTGGGCTCTCTGCGCAGCAGGGAATCTGCTTCCCCATCTCTCTCTCCCTCTGCCTGCCTCTCTGCCTACTTGTGATCCCTCTCTGTCAAATAAATAAATAAAATCTTTAAAAAAAAGTTTTAAAAAAATAAATAAAAATGGGCCAAAAGTCTCAATGGACAGATATACAGGTGGAAAATAAGCAGGTGAAAAGATGCTCCACATGCTGTGTCATTAGAGAAATGCAAATGTAAACAACAAGGAGATACTACAACATATCTATCAGAATCACCAAAATTCAGAATGCTGACACCACTAAATGTTGATTAGGCTCTGGAGCAAAAGGAACTCTCATGCATTGCTGGTGGGAATGCAAAGTGGTACAGCCACTTTGGAAGACAGTTTGACAGTTTCTTATAAAACTAAACACATTTCTTACCATACCATCCATCAATCATTCTCCTTGGAATTTACCCAAAAGAATTTGAAAACTATGTCCACACAAAAATCTGCACATGGATATTTATAGCAGCTTTATTTATAATTGCCAAAACTTGAAAGCAACCAAGATGTCCTCCAGTAGGTGAATGGATAAATAAACCATGGTGTATCCAGACAATGGAATATAATTCAATGCTAAGTAGAAAGGAGTTATTAATTCATGAAAAGGTATGGAATAACCTTAAGTGAAGTTGATTTGAAAAGGCTATATATTATATTGTTCCAACTATATGACATTCTGGAAAAGGCAAAACTATGGGGACAATAAAAAGATCAATGGTTGCCAGGGGTTGGGGGGAGGGAGGAAGGGATGAAGAGGCAGAGCACAGAGGATTTTTAGGGTAGTAAAACTACTCTTTGTGATTTATGTAATGGATAAATGTCCTTACACATTTGTTCAAACCTATAGAATATACAACACCACAAGTAAACTCTAAAGTAAAGTATGGGCTTTGGGTGATTATGATGTGTTAATGTAGGTTCATCAGTTGTAACAAATGTACCACTCTGGTGCAAGATTTTGATAATGGGGGAGTGTATGTATGTGTAGGGGCAGGGGGCATAGTGGAAGTATCTGTCCCTTCTGCTCAATTTTACCATGAATCTAAAACTGCTGTAAAAATAAAGTCTTTGTAAAAATACAAAGATATGAGAAAAGAAAACTACAGATCAGATATCCCTCATAAACATAGATACACATGTTTTAAACAAAATTTGAGCAAATCAAATCCATCACAATATATAAAAAGGATAATACATCATGACCAAGTAGGGTTTAATCCTAAGAATACAAGTGTTGGTTTAACACTTGAAAACCAATCAATGTAATTCATCATATTAATGGACTTGTTGGGGTCCTTTATCAAAGGAACGAGACTGAGACAAAGTGAAAGTTATGCAAAGTTTTATTCTATGCCAAGCATTAGAAATCAGACTGACTGGCCAGGGCCACCTCCAAAGAGAGCTACCCGGTCCTGATCTCACAGGCTGGTTTTATAGGGTATAACTGCAGACCCAAGGTACATGGCTTCTATTGTTAAGGCATTTACTCCCGGAATCAATACCTGGAACTGATACCAGGAACTGCTGGGATGTTTGGAACTGCTGGGGCATTTAGAACTGCTGGGGAGTTTATTCCCGGAATGAAGTCCATAGATGTAAACAACAATATGGCTACCCAGGTAATATGGAGTCGCTCTGACTAAGCAGGCCCTAATAGTTAAACAGGTTTTAACATTAAATTGGCCCTAACAGACTAATAAAGAAAAACCATATGATCATCTCAATCAACACTAGTAAAACATTTGACAAGACCCAACATCTATTTGTGATTTTAAAAAAGAAAAAACAAAATATAATTTCTTTGAAAATTAGGAATTTGGGGGCTTCTTCAACCTGATAAAAAGCATCTACATAAAAACGACATCTAATTTCATTCTCTCTTTTTTTTTTCATCTAATTTCATTTTTTTAAACATGAGTTCTTTTTTTAAAGATTTTATTTATTTGAGAGAGAGAGAGCAAAAGAGTGACAGAGTGGGAGGGAGAAGCAGACTCCCCAAGGAGCAGGGAGCTGAGGGGCTTGATCCCAGGACCCTGGGATCATGACCTGAGCTGAAGGCAGGTGCTTAACTGAATGATCCACCCAGGAATCCCATCTAATTTCATCCTTAAAGGTAAAAGACAAAGGTGCCTGGGTGGCTCAGTTGGTTGGGTGTCCGAGTCTTGATTTCGGTTCAGGTCATGATCTCAGGGTCGTGACATTGAGCCCCGACTTGGGCTCTGCACTCATCAGGGGCTTAAGATTCTCTCTGCCCCTCTCTGCTCCCTTCTGTCTCAAGTAAATAAATCTTTTTTAAA
This sequence comes from Taxidea taxus jeffersonii, assembly GCA_003697995.1. NCBI lineage: Eukaryota > Metazoa > Chordata > Mammalia > Carnivora > Mustelidae > Taxidea > Taxidea taxus. The sequence goes on from ML099688.1 coordinate 5,846, forward strand.
AAACCTGTTTTTGGGGCGCCTGGGTGGCTCAGTGGGTTAAAGCCTCTGCCTTTGGCTCAGGTCATGATCTCAGGGTCCTGGGATCGAGCCCTGCATGGGGCTCTCTGCTCGGCGGGGAGCCTGCTTCCCTTCCTCTCTCTGTGTGTGTCTCTCTACCTACTTGTGATCTCTGTCTGTCAAATAAATAAATAAAATCTTTGAAAAAAAACACCCGTTTTTACTTGCACACAACATGACTACCTATGTAGAAAATCCTATGGAATCTACAAAAAAACACCCACACTAGAACTAATAAATAAGTTTAGCTATATTGTAGGACACATCTTTAATAGAAAAAAAAATCAATTGTATTTCTATATACTATCAAAAATAATGGCCAGAAATTGAAGTAAAAAACATAATACCATGAAAAAGTGAAATATTGGGGGGGTGGATTTAGCAAAAGACTTGCAAGAGCTTTACACTGAAAAGACTAAATATCACAGAGAGAAAATAAAGAAGACCAACATAAATGGAGAGATATAACATGTTCATGGATTGAAATACTCAATATTGCTGCGATGTCAGTTCTCATCAAATTAATCTAGAGATGCAATGAAATCCTAATCAAAATACCAGGAAGGTTTTTTTTTCTGGAGTGGGGAGGGTTAAAATTGACAAGCTTATTATAAAATTCATATGGAATGTTAAGTATCTAGAAAAGCCAAAATAATGTTATAAGAGGAGAACAAAGTTGGAGGACCTAACACTACCTGATTTCAAGGCTTATCAGAAACCTACAGTAATCAAAATAGCATGGTATTGGAATCAAGATAGACAAATAGATCTCTGGAACAGAGTAGAGAGTCAAGGAATAGAAGAAGCCTAAATGGCATAATGAAGGTGGATTACAACATGTGTAACTAGTCATGCACTGATTTAAATAGTCTTTGTTCCTTTCCTTCAATATATTTGTGCCCATGCAATTATGTACATTGGCAAGTATGTCTGTAGTGTTAAAATGGTCAGTGTGGGGACGCCCGGGTGGCTCAGTTGGTTAAGCAGCTGCCTTCGGCTCAGGTCATGATCCCAGCGTCCTGGGATCAAGTCCCACATCGGGCTCCTTGCTCATCAGGGAGCCTGCTTCTCCCTCTGCCTCTGCCTGCCACTCTGTCTGCCTGTGCTCCCCGCCCCTAACAAATAAATAAATAAAATCTTTAAAAAAAATAAAAAAAAATAAAATGATCAGTGTGGTCAGATCCTGGAAGTGGCGTTTGATTGAAGGTAGGGGCTTATGGCCGGTTTGTTTTTTTCATAACTGCATATGCAGTGTCTTGTGCAGTGCCTGGTATCTAGGAGGTGCCTAATTAATTTTTCGTAAACTGATGAAACCCACGAGAGTCATACCTAGAGGCATGATCTCTAAAATGCTGGCAGAATCACAGCTGTGCACTCTTGAAGATACAGCCCCACTTTAAAAATATTTATTTATATATAAATTTATTTATTTATACATATAAAATATATTTTATTCCTTTGGGGGAGAGAGGGAACACAGAGGGGGAGAGGGAGAAGCAGACTCCCTGCTGAGCAGGGATCCTCATGCAGGGTTTGATCCCAGGATCCTGGGATCATGACCTGAGCCAAAGGCAGACGCTCAACCGACTGAGCCACCCAGACTCCCTGAATGAGCTGATGTTTAGCCAGTGCTTCCTATGGGCCAGGTGCTGTGCCGAGCCCCAGCTAAGTATTGCTTTATTTTATGCTCCACCAAATAGAAATGATTAGGATTTGTGTTTTGCAGATGAGGAAACTGAGAAAGAGGGAGGTTCGGTTACTTTGTTCAAGGTTACCTAGCCAGTACGTGCCAGAATGTGCACCCAGGCCAGTTTGTCTAATTTCAGAAGCTATAGGCCTGACTACTATGCAAGAGTCACACACAAGTCCAGAGAGACCCAGGGATACACACGGACAATTTTTGGCCATAAGAAAGCTAGTTCCAAGAGGGTACTATGCTTAGCGAAATAAGTCAATCGGAGAAAGACAACTATCATATGATCTCCCTGATATGAGGAAGTAGAGATGCAACGGGGGTGGGGGTTAAGGGGGTAGGAAAAGAATAAATGAAACAAGATGGGATCAGGAGGGAGACAAACCAAAAGAGACTCTTAATGTCATAAAACAAACTGAGGGGGGGGTGGAGGGGAGGGGTGTTGGGAGAGGGTGGTGGGGTTACATTATATGTTTATATAAAAATTAAAAAAAAATTAAAAAAAAGAAAGCTAGTTCCAAACTCAGAGACAATCCCATGCAGACATGTGTTCACACAGTTACACCACATACACACTCACACACACTCTCCCAGAAATACAGACACACTCAGTGATGGCCCCTCTTCCATATCAAATATGAACATTCCCACTGTTAAAAAAGGAAACCCTAGGCCCAAAATGGAGTCACTAATGCTAGGCCAAGTCACCCAACTGGGGCTTAATCCCTAACCTAATTGTAGTTTCAACCTCCCCTCAGACATAACCAGTCTTAACCAGCCAGTCAGGAATTTTCTGGTCAGCACCAATAAGACAATCTATCACATGGGGCCCTCTCTAACTTCAAAAGGAAAATGAGGTAATCCACTTAATAAGACCCATTTTCCCACAAAGGATGTCACCTCACCCCAAATAATCCCTTTTTTTTTTCGTTATGACCTCCTTTTCCTGCTTTTAAAAACTTTCACCTTTCTGTAGCCCTCTGGAGCTCCTCTCTACTTGCTAGATGGGATGCTGCCTAATTCATGAATGGATTAGTAAGGCCAATTAGATCTTTAAAATGTACCTGGTTGAACTTTTATTTAACAGAAATGGTGGCAGAATCAGGATCCAAAGAGAACTTATGACAGCATTTGGGGACAATGAGAAACACAGGTGTGGTGCCTGTGACCCCTTGAGTTCTCCGTGGTTCTCCCTGTTTCTGAGGGCCATTGGTAAGTTTCTTTCAGTTCTGAGCACCCCCTTTCTTAGTGTTGAGCTCCCAATATTAATTGGCTTTTCACAGTTCCCTATGTTGATTGAAAAACCTTAATCCTTTCCCTAATCCCCAGATTCCACTTTCAAAACAGTTGTTGGTTACTGGGTTGAACTGGACTGGGTCTGGCTTAAAACTAGACTAGGGTCCAGGATCAGAATGGGTCCAATTTAAGCTGAAAGGTCTGGTATGAGGCCTCAGGTTCAGTAAAATTTTATTTTATTTTAAATAAATAAAATATTTTAAGTAAATAAAGTTTATTTTATTTTAAGTAAATAAAATAAAATTTTAGGGACGCCTGGGTGGCTCGGTGGGTTGAGCTGCTGCCTTCGGCTCGGGTCATGATCCCAGGGTGCTGGGATCAAGTCCCGCGTCGGGCTCTCTGCTTGGCAGGGAGCCTGCTTCTCCCCTCCCCTCTCTGCCTGCCTCTCTGCCTACTTGTGTGATCTCTGTCTGTCAAATAAATAAATAAATAAAAATTTAAAAAATAAAATAAAATAAAATTTTAATAAATAAATAAATTTATAATTTAAATAAATAAAATAAAATTTATTTTAAATAAAGCCGAGGGGCACCTGGGTTGCTCGGTCAGTTAAGCGTCTGACTTCAGCTGAGCTCAGGGTCCTGGGATAGAGCCCCATGTCAGGCTCTGTGCTCAGCAGGGAGTCTGCTTCTCCCTCTCCCTCTGCCCCTCCCCCCACTTGTTTTTTTTCTCTATAAATAAATTTAAAAAATTAAAAAAAAAACACAAATGTTGATGGGCATGGGTCAAGCATTTAAAGACTGTTGGAGCACTTGCCACCTCAAGAAAACTGCCAGAACAGGACAGAGTGACATTTTCCAACCTTAAGAAAATTTCTGTGCAACAAGGTACACTGTAAAACAGCCCACAATTCCCAATCCCATGGCATGTCCCTCTTAGGTATTGGTTTGGTTCTGAGAAGCCCAAGGTCTAGCTAAAAGAAATAAGATCCTTCAAATTCAAAGAGTTGAGTGCTCCACCTTTGGGAACACCTGCTTAAGTCTAAAAATTATAATCTCTGAGGTTGCAAATAGATACCTAGTAAAAGGCTTTCCTTTTTAGCTTCCTAAAAGCTCCCTAGAATTACAACAGCCATTATGGGGGAATGTTCCAATTAGACCAGATTGTTCATTTATGATGTGCCCTTGAAGGCAAGGGATCCCAAATTAAACACAGAGAAAGAGATGCCTATTTTAATTGGTAGGCAGAAGGTTCCAAAAGACTTTAAGATTCCAAAAGAGCTTCATTAAGAGATTCATCACAGAAGGCTAGTGAAAAATTAAGGGCACAAGAGGATATGTAAAACAAAGCATGGTCAGACTGATGTGACCCCCTTCTGTTTCCCTCTGTCCTTCTTTACTTTTCTTTTACATTTTACTAATTCACTGTCTGAACTGCCTGTCCACTCTGAAGAGACTATTAAACAGTTATCCTTTAAAATAAAACTACCTGAGGTTGCAGACAGACATCCTCAGTTATCTTTTACCTTGGTCAAAGACTGCACTAAGGACCATAGTTAAATAATTTCCTAAACCTAGGGAGGAAACCCCAAAGTTTTTTGAAGAATTTTTAGTCATTATTGGAGCCTGTGACTCCAGGCTGCCAGATCCTCATCAGCTTGGACACACATTGGCAGGACCTGGTAAAGCCCCAAAATGGATGCAGGAAACAAGGTGGCAAAATCCCAAGGATGACGTTCAAGATCCTCAACCTTCAATGTCTCAGGGACCAGAAGAAGCTCACAAAAAGCACCTGAACCCTTACAAACCATTCCTAGGGTCTTCCTCACCCACACTGTTTGGTCTACTATACAATCTTGCAAACAAAACAAAACAAAAAAACAGAAAAACAAGATGAATCTGTGGCAGACTTTAAATCCTGCTTAGAAGCCCTCCTCCTACAGCATTTGGGGTTCTGTACAATAAATAAGGTCACCCAACCTGCTCTAGCTGCTCTATTTGTAAACGGATTATCTCCTGAAATTGGTGGATTGACAAAAAGATAGAAAACAGGATGGGAGGCCACTGGACTGACCGAACTCATGACCATAGCTGAGCATTCTGGAAGAACCCTGGAATGAGACCACAAACAATAAGTTGCCAAGGTGGGGCGCCTGGGTGGCTCAGTGGGTTAAGCCTCTGCCTTCGGCTCAGGTCATGATCTCAGGGTCCTGGAATGGAGCCCCGCATCGGGCTCTCTGCTCAGCGGGGAGCCTGCTTCCTCCTCTCTCTCTGCCTGCCTCTCTGCCTACTTGTGATCTCTGTCTGTCAAAAATAAATAAACTCTTTAAAAAAAATAAGTTGCCAAGGTATTAATTCGCCTTACAGTTACAACAGCTCCAAGGCCAGAGACCTAAAATAGCACCTAGGCCTTGCAAATGGCACCCTCCTAGGGGTTTAGCTTCAACACACTGGCTCAAGGATCGATGTCTCAGCTGTAATCACCTGGGACACTGGAAAAGAGATTGTCCTCAAAGGTTCTATGAAAATTTTTCTTTTTTTTAAAAGATTTTATTTATTTATTTCACAGAGAGAGAGAGATCACAAGTAGGCAGAGAGGCAGGCAGAGAGAGAGAGGGAAGCAGTCTCCCCGCTGAGCAGAGAGCCTGATGCGGGGCTCGATTCCAGGACCCTGAGATCATGACCTGAGCCGAAGGCAGAGGCTCAACCCGCTGAGCCACCCAGGCGCCCCTGAAAATTTTTCTTGAAGTATCCTTATATGTACCTCCCAAGGAGGGCCCTCATATGTGTTCCTCCCGCAGTTGATGGGACATCGAGGGGTTCTCTGGTAAATTACCAGTAATCCTCTTAAACAGCCAAGGGGGAACTAAAATTGCAAGTGATGGAAGATCTTGCCAAATTCGAGTTGATACCAGAGCTATGCTTTCTTTTTTTTTTTCTTTTCTTTTCCTTCCCCCAGAGCTACATTTTCTACCTTAAGCCACACTGTCAGAAGGACAAATCCCTTGGAGTAATAAGGAGGTTTCCATAGTGAGGGTATCTAATAAAATTCAGAGAGAGTTCATATTTCAACCAGTACAAATGACTCTGGGACCTTTCACTGAAAAAGATTCCTTTTTGGTATGATATACAGCCTTAGTCAACCTATTAGGTAGAGATCTAAGTTAAAAAGGCTAATGGAGACCTCACTTTGGAATTTCCTGACCAACTCTAACCTGATCTTTTATATTCCTTACAATCTGTCCCTGATGTAGAAGAGGAAGAAGTCTAACAAAAGTCCCCTAATTTAATCGAGGTACCCCCAAATCTGTGGGCTACTTCTAATACTGAGACTGGGAGAATAGAAAGTGCAGAGTCTATAACAACTCAAATGCAGGGGTGCCTGGGTGGCTCAATCGGTTAAGCATCTGCCTTCAGCTCAGGTCATGATCCCAGGTTCTTGGGATTGAGTCCTGCATCAGGCTCCCTGAGAGCCTGCTTCTCCCTCTTCCTCTGCCACTCTCCCTGCTTGTACTCTCTCTCTCTCTCTCTCTCAAATAAATAAATGAAATCTTAAAAAAACTCAAATAGACAAAACTAAGCCTCTTCCTAAATTGTCTCAATATCCACTAAAGTCTGAGGCCAAACAAGGCTTTGTGCCCACAGTGTAAGACCTACTCACTCAGGGGCTATTCATTCCCTGTATCAGCCTCTGTAACACACCCACAGGGCCCTAAACCTAGTGGGTGGGGATGGTGACTTGTCCAGGATTTGAGAGCTATTAATAAGATAGTTATTCCCCAGTTTCATTCTTCTGCATGTGGCTTTCCAATTTTCCCAACACCGTTTGTTGAAGAGACTGTCTTTTTTCCATCGGACATTCTTTCCTGCTTTGTTAAAGATTAGTTGACCATAGAGTTGAGCGTCCATTTCTGGGCTGTTCCATTCATCTATGTTTCTGTTTTTGTGCCAGTATTTCCCAGTTGTCCCAACCTGAACACCTTTCTGTCATAAGTCCCACCAGACTCAAATGGCTCACTGCTGTAGACCTGCGTTCTTTTAGCAACCCTGTAGACCCCAAAAGTCACTCTCTGTTTGCCTTTACTTGGAACAGTCGACAATATACCTGGACAGTTATGCCTTAAGGGTTCACTGAAGCCCCTTCTTATTTCTCCCAGGTGCTCCACCAGGATTTAAGGACCTTCCAATTCCCCAGGAAATCGAGCTTTTTATGATATGTAGATGATTTCTTGCTGTGCACAATTACCAAAGAGGCGTCCATAAAGGATTCCATTTATTAGGGCTACAACAGTTAGCTGCAAAGGGACATAAAGTCTCTAAGGAAAAATGGCAATTGTCTTTAAATTCTGTTCATTACCTAGGTCATAATCTAAACACTGGGGGAATTCAGCTATTTCCAAAAAGAACTAAACTAACCCGGGGATTTTCTAAACCTTCAGGCAACAGCTTCATGGGTTTCTGGGCTTGACTGGCAATTGCAGACTGTGGGCTCCCAATTTTTCTCTGTTAGCTTCTCCACTGTATGAACTTACGAACATTTCAGTCCCGGAGCCCATTCCTTGGGAAGAGAAACGTGAGCAGGCCTTCAAAAGCCTAAAGTAAGTACTACAAGAACTGCCTGCCTTAGGGCTACCTGACTACTCAAAAGTTTTCTCCTTATTTGTACAAGAAAGGGGTAGATAATCAAGCCCTGGGAATGCTCACGCAAGAATGTGGTAATGAACATATGTCTATTGCTTATTATAGCACATAACTTGGTTCATTTGCTTGTGCCTATTCCAGTAGTCTCTTTTTTATTTCTTTCAAGATTTTTATTTAAATTCTAATTAGTTAACTATCCCAGTCTTATTTTTTAAATTTTCTTTATTTATTTTGACAGAGAGAGATCACAAGTAGGCAGAGGCAGGCAAAGAGAGAAGAGGAAGCAGGCTCCCCGCTGAACAGAGAGCCTGATGTGGGGCTTGATCCCAGGACCCTGGGATCATGACCTGAGCCAAAGGCAGAGGCTTTAACCCAATGAGCCACCCAGGCGCCCCAACTATCCCAGTCTTAAGGCTATAGCTGCAGGTGCAAATTACTAAAAAGTTAATAGAAGCCTCCGCAGATCTAACTCTAGAAAATAGTGTCTATTTACAAACTCCTCATTGTGTCCAAAGTTCTCTTAACTCTGAATTGACTAAACCATCTTCTCTGCCAGCGGACAAACCTCCTGCCTTCTGCTTTCACTACCTCATCTACATCTTAAAACAATGCAACATCCTTAATCCTGCAACATTACCACCGCTGCGCAATGAAGGTGAGCCCCATGGCGATGAGGAGGTAACATCCCATTTCATGACACTGCGCCCTGACTCATGAGACACCCCTTTAACTCAGCCTGATTTAATCTTGTTTGTTGACAGGTCATACTGTAGACACGAACAAGGCAATCTCCAGGCTGGTTATACTATTGCTATCCAATATGAACTGCTCAAAATGGGAAAGCTTCCACAAGCGACATCAGCCCAACCGGCAGAGCTCTGTGCCCTTACCAGAGCTTGCCAGTCATCAAGACAAACTGTTAATATTTGTACTGATGGCCAGCAATTTCTTTGGGGCTGTCCATGATTTGAGAATGCTATGGAAACAAAGGAGTTCTCTTACATCCTCTGGGACCCCAATCAAAAACGGGTAGCAAGTAAATGACCTTTTTACTGATATTTGCTACCTTCTGAAATTGCTGTCATTACAATGGAGGCTCACACTAAAAGGACTGAACCTGAGTATCAGGGGAATGCCCTGGCTGACTCCCATGCATAGGCAATTTCAGTCCATGCTGCGTCTGCCAGACTCTTACCAGGCGTGCCCTCCATACCAGACTTTTGCCATCCTGATTTCCTTACAACATGGCAGCAGTCAGAAGCAGAGAATTTAAGATGGGCAAACAATGGTTGTAAATTAAATGAACAGTCAGAGCTATGGGAAACCCCAGATGGCTACTTGGTTCTTCCCGGCTCCCTGGCAAACCCCATTTTTCAGTTTTTACATTCCTTCACCTACTGTGGTGCATTTGAGATGATTCAAATCATAAATAGACACCACGGGGCCACTTAGTATAAGGTATCAATATGTTTTCATTACTGTATGTATGTTTTCCAAATGGACCGAAGTGTCCCCTGGCCACAGGGCTGATGCCCTCACAGAGGCAAAGAAACTGTTTAATGCATTTTCCACTTGGGTTATACTTTCCATGATCTCCAGTGATGGAGGCCCCCACTTTATTGGGCCAACCATAAGGCTTTAACACAGAACCTCACAAACTTCTTGGAATTATCACTGTCCTATCACCCTCAATCATCAGGCAAGGTCGGGAGAACTAATGAAATCCTCAAACTTAAAATCTCTAAACTTGCTGGAACTAGCAGACTCCCTTGGCCTTAGGCACCATCTTTGGTCTTTCTGACTCTTCGTAGCACCCCCTTTGGAAATCATAAACTCACTCCATACAAGCTAGTCACCAGTAGACCAATGTCTGTTGACACAAACCTTCTGCTGATCCCTTAGCTCAGAGTATGACTAGCTACTGTAATTTCTTAATGTCTTATGTTCAAGCCTATCAACAGGTTCAAGAAGCTTTCCCATATTCCAATTCAAAGGATCCTATTAGTCACAGTCTACAGCATTGTGACTAGGTAATCTGGAACTGTCATCAAGTAAGACAGCCACTCAGCCTCACTGGAAAGGCCCTTACTAAGTGCTCCTGACCACTGGCACTGCTGCAGAACTAGAAGGCATTGAGCCTTGGGTACACATCTCACAGCTCCACCTGACAGCTAATCCTGGGCAGTCACTGGAGGCCTCCAACTGAAACTGACAAGAAAGAGAAGTAGCTGACATTGGGGTAGACTGCTCCTGCTCAAGATATCAAATCGAAAAATAAGGAAAACAAGCAAAAAAAAAAAAAGAAAAGAAAAAGGAGAGAGAGGAGAGAGAGAGAGAGAGAGAGGGAGAGAGAGAGAGAGATATCAGATCAGGACTTCATACTTAAGGGCGCCTGGGTGGCTCAGTTGGTTAAGCGACTGCCTTCAGCTCAGGTCATGATCCTGGAGTCCCGGGATCGAGTCCCACATCAGGCTCCCAGCTCCATGGGGAGTCTGCTTCTCCCTCTGACCTTCTCCTTGCTCATGCTCTCTCTCACTGTCTCTCTCTCAAATAAATAAATAAATAAAAATATTTAAAAAAAAGACTTCATACTTAAAACATGAAGGCCTTTCTCCTTTATTCTCTCTTTCCTTTATTGGCGTTGGTCTGGAAACATAATGCCTTTTCCTGTATCTCCTAGGTCATTGCTAAGAGGAGGGAAGCCTTTCAGATTGCTGTATTTGTCATCCAACATAGTAATCTACCCATGATGTTAGAGACCCCCTCATCCTCCCTGTGACCAATTTCTCCTCCTAATGTCCCTTCAACTACATTCGACTGCTCCCCACCCTTAGGAGTCTCTTATTGAGTTCAGCTCTTATGGCCAGAACACCCAGTGCCTTGTTTTTACATCTCTCCAATTATAACTGTATATACCCAATTCGACAAAACTACCTACATAAATCTTAGTCCATTTGCACTCCCACATTCCCATGATTATCTAGATCATATCTGCCCCCTACTCAGTGAGATCTCCCCAGCAGCACCCATCTTTGCTAGGCATTTAGAAGAACTATTTCAGGCTCAGGGATTCTGTTCCCATATGCACTGAAAACCTGACTGACCACTGGCTTGAATGAATAAGTGCAGCAATCCCTGTGTATTAACAGGACCAACCTAATGGGAATGGTCTGTGCCCTGACAGGGTTTGTCTTTGTCTGTTTCATTCTCTACAGGTCTGTGAATGCCTAGATGGCCGGCACATAACCTGGCAATACCTTTTAGGTTATCCACCGGTGCTCCCAACTTTCCCCGAAGCAACTAAGACACCTCATTGGTTAACTCCCCTGTATTTACATCATTGAGTTAGGACTTCCCAGGAGCATCTCATGATTCAGAATTCACTGAACCAGGGCCCCACTTCCCTGGCTAGGAATAAATGTAAATGAAGATATGATCACAAACCCCTCCTTAACTCTTGAAGGTATTGCAGATTCTGTTGCCAAGACAATTGTCACTCCTGAAAGATCCGTAGACTCTCTGGCCAAAGTAGTTCTTGATAATAAAGATAGGCCTTGACTATCTTTTAGCTGAGTAAGGGGATGATTGTGCTACGGCCAAAACCACCTGCTGAACTTGGATTAACACTTCTGGGGAAGTTGAAACAATTAACTAAGATCGCTGAGCAAGGCACTCAGCTTATAAAGGAGGCTCCTTCAGCAGGATCTTTTTTGACTTCTTTGATTTTGATTGGTTTACATCTTGGGGACCATTGCTCCAGAGTGCATTTCAAACACTGGAAACTATTCTGGTCATTATAATCACCATAATCTCCCTGTTGCATTATATTCTTTCAAGAGCTGTAAATGTGTGTTAGTAGCTGCTCACCACCAAGCAAACGATCTCCCTAGGACTGGAGTGTCAGAAAAGGAACTAAGAGAATGAGCAACTTAAAGATTGTGACCCTGAAACCATGATTTGTGAATATCACAAAGGTTAAGACCTGTGGATACCACACAAAAAGAGCAAGAAAAACAGCGAGACCTTTAGAGTGGTAGCTGGGAGTAGTGCTAATACCTTAAATTTTGATCACATCTCTAAATTAAGACAAGAGTCTGATCAAAAGTGGGGGAGGATTATTAAAAAGAAAATCACAGGCCCCACCTGGGGTCAGTTATGTGAGGTCAAGTCTCCAAGCTTGGGCTTAATCCTAAACCTGATTGTAGTTTCAACCTCCTCCAGACATGTAATCTTAACCAGCCAGTCAGGAATTTTCTGGTCAGCACTAATAAATTAATCTGTCGCATTTGGGTCCTTCCTCTCTATCCGCAAAAGGAAAATGAGGTAATCCACTTAATAAGACCCCTTTTCCCACAAAGGATGTCACCTCACCCCAGATAATCCCTTTTTCTCTTTATGACCTCCTTGCCCTGACTTTAAAGAACCTTTCCCGGGGCGCCTGGGTGGCTCAGTGGGTTAAAGCCTCTGCCTTCAGCTCAGGTCATGATCCCAGGGTCCTGGGATCGAGACCCACATCGGGCTCTCTGCTCAGCAGGGAGCCTGCTTCCTCCTCTCTCTCTACCTGCTTCTCTGCCTACTTGTGATCTCCGTCTGTCAAATAAATAAAATCTTAAAAAAAAAAAAGAACCTTTCCCTTTCTGTAGCGCTTTGGAGCCCCCTTCTACTTGCAAGATGGGATGCTGTCCGATTCATGAATGGATTAATAAGGCCAATAAGATCTTTAAAACTTATTCAGTTAGTTTTCGTTATTTAACAACACAATCACCATAACTCAAGGCAGCAGGTCCGGGCCACACGGGGTCACACAGTCACACACCCACTTCTGGAACCACAGACGCACAGGTTACCCACACGAACCCATTCGGTTATGCACAGTCAGCAATGCAAACAGTCATCCGATCACTTGCAGTAGGCACTGCACACAATCTCCCCAACACAGTAACAATGCATCCTCCCCTAGCTTGTCCAGTGACACAAACCCAGAGTCAAACCCACTGATTTTCCAGGAAGGGGAGAGGGGAGGCGGTTCCTTGGTGGGGCCTCAGGCTGAACCGTTTCTGGCAGGCCCTGGGGTTGCCCCGCAGAGCAAGCCTGGGCTCCACGTCCCATTCCGCCATTGGCTGGAGGCCCAGCGCGGGGGCGGGGCTTTCCCCCCAGCCTTCTCCCTCAGTGGCTGAGGAGCCAGTCGGCTTGGGAAGTGTGACCAACCCGGGGGGTCCTGGTTTGCAGGGGAGGTGGGACTTTCAGCACTAAAACCCGAGAAGTTCCCGGCGAACCAAGACCAGCTGGGAGAGGCTTTTCTGCAGTGGGCAGGCTGGGCGGGACGGGACGCCTCTAGCTCCTAAGGCTTGCGTCTGGGAGGGGAGGCAGCGGGGCGTGCCCACTAGAAATAGGCTATTTATTTTCAGTTGTAGTGGGGCGCCTGGATGGCTCAGTGGGTTATAAACCTCTGCCTTCGGCTCAGGTCCATGATCTCAGGGTCCTGGGATTGAGCCCCACACTGGGCTCTCTGCTCAGCAGGGAGCCTGCTTCCTCCTCTCTCTCTGCCTGCCTCTCTGCCTACTTGTGATCTCTCTCTGTGTGTCAAATAAATAAAATCTTTTTAAAAAAGCACATTATTTTCAGTTGTAGAAATACTTGCCCAGGGTGAAAAACAAAGGAAATCATCATCATCACCATCATCATCATCATCAATCATCACCATCATCATCATCATCCAGAGGAGGCTCTGGCTCATCTTAGGCCCTCAGTCCCCCTTTCCCTTTAACAATGCTTTGTTTCACCCAAGCCTAAAGTAAACCCATTAAGGACTCGCCAGTAACTTGTGAACTGCCGGAAAAGAGGGCCTCCTTAGGCTTCCTGGGACTTCCTGCTGGCCCCTCCCACCTACTCTTCACAAGCAGTAGAGAGGTCTGCGTCCCATCTCTTCTGTGCAATGCCCTTTGGTAGTTCCCACCTTAGAGTAAAAGCCTGAGATCTGACTCCTGTTTATCTCTCTGACCTCAACAACCAAGGACGCTTCCCATCACCTACCTCTCTAGAACCACAACGGTCCTTCTTCTGGATGCCATGCGAACTCCCACTTTGGAGCCTTTACACTAGCTGTTCCCTCTGCCTGGGACACTGTTCTTTGAGATCCTCTGATGGCTTAGACCCTGGCTTCTTCCAAGCCCATCTTCTAAGCTTAAATATCATCTCTTCAGAGAGGCCTTCCTTTGACCACCCCCAGTTAAAATAGCCTCCCCTTCAACTCTTTTTCTGTGTATTTTTCTTCAGAAAAGAATATGTCACTCACTCCCTGACATATTTATTGTCTACCTTCCCCCAAGAAAATGTCAGCTTCGTGGTGGCAGGAATTTATGTCTGATGTGTTCACCCGTGCCTCCCTAGCCTGACACAGTACATGCTCAACAAATGTTCATTCAATGAACAAAGCAGGACGATATGAGTGTAATGAGTGGTACAGTCTGTAGGACCTGTGAAAATATGTCCACCCCAGACCATTCACATTAACACACACCAACACACATCCTCATACATATACTAGCTTGTTGTCTGCAAGCCAAAGAGTTTGGGCGTCAGTTTCCGTCTGAATTTATAAATAGTAAAAAGCATTAGCAGGAATATAGGATACATGCCAGTTGGCACCTTACTGTGTATAGTTTCTCATAGTGTCAGTGTCCCAGCAGCCAAAGATCAGGAGCATGAACCTGCCCTGGGTCAAGAAAGTTGGCAGTGAGGGGGAACACACAGCATGGGGGACTGTGGGGTATTGCAGTAAGAGAAAACTTGTATCATAGGATTTGGGCTTGTTAAGTGATTTGGGGACAATTCAAAGTGAAGTTTTACTCTAGATTGAATACTATCTAGAAGTGACGGTAATTTTATGATTGGGTATGCTAACACATCTTCCCTATAGAGAGGACAGACTAGAAAGAGGCTAAAGCTGTAACTGGTTTAAAAAAAAAAAGCAACCACTCATTAATCAGGATAGGGGATGTTCAGTTAATTTCTGTGGTTTAGACAGTGTCTCTGATGTTTTGTCTGTGTTCAGACATGATATTGAGGTGGTCTCAATTTTGTTTTAATCCATCACAGTTACAGAATGACCTTCTCTGATGTTGATATTCAGTGAAATTGTTTATGTTCAACAGAAGAACACCAAAGCTAACTGAATGCTAGGCCAGCTCCCAGAAGTCGGCGGCTGATTTTCTCTTTCTCAGTAAACATTACAAAACTACGCATCAGAAAAGTGGTGCCAATTTCTCAGCCGTGCCTATTTCTTCACATTCTCTGATACCTGTGTTCACACATACATACATTTTAAGTTTTCATTTTAATCCCAGTTAGTTATATTAGTTATATTATATTTAGCTGTTATATTAGTTTTAGGTGTACAATATAGTGATTCAAAATTCCATACATCACCTGGTTCTCATCACAAGTGCACTCCTTAATCCCCATCACTTGTTTAAACTATCCCCACACCTTCCCTCTGGTAACCATCATATATTTCAACTTGGTAAGTGGTTTCCACTGGGCTTTTAATGGATTTTTGATTATTACGGAGGTAATAATTATCACAGAGGTAAGCATTTTTATATACTTATTGTTTATTTATATTTCTTCTTTTGTGAATCATCTTTTCATATCCTTGCATGTTTTTCTGTTGGGGAGTTTGTTTCTTAGCGATTCACAAGTTTAAAAAATATATATATTTAAAAAATACATGTGTATACATATAAAGTATTAACCCATTGCCTGTTAGAGACATTTTTTCCCCTAGAATTGTCATTGTTTTTTAAATTATGTTCATGGTGTTGCCAACATTTTAGTAGTCAAATGTATCATTATGATATATATTCCATTATGATGTCTTTGTAGATTTTAGCCTAAGGTTTTCTACATCCCAGATCAGTTATTATTTGCCCATATCCTCATTTTGTTCTTTAAAGTATCAGTTCATAGTTTTCACTCTTGAATTTATTTCATGTGAAGTGCAGGGAAAAATTTATATTTTATAAATTTAAATATTATAAATTCATATTTTTTTAACCTCCTATTACTCAGACAAGTTTCCTAACCTTAACATTGACAAACCTATTCTTTCCACAACTAACTCTTGGTGCCTCATTTTTTCTTTACAGACCACAACATGCTGAATATTCGCTGCTAAGGCCATTCTGTCAGGTCTATTTCAACTCCCATCTTGTTTAGCATGTCAGTTTGTCCCCCAAAGTCTCAAAGCCAGCTATACTTGCATTTTTATGCAAATGTACATCTCTTCATTTGTCTCTTTCATGCTTCTCATGAGTTTTGTCATTTTTCTTTCACGAGTCCTAAACACTCCTTCTTATGGCTATTCTTTGGTATTTTGTTACTGTTGTGAAGATAGTCTATTTCCTGTTCGTTTTCTAACTGGTTATTGCTTGTATTTGAGAACATGCTTAATCTTGCTATCCCTGCCTAAGTCTCTGTGTAACCCATTGCCCCTGTAGTTTCCTAACACCCGCCTCCTTCCCTTCACACAGAGCCTTCTCAGTATTGTCAGTCCATGGTAAGTGCTCAATGGAATTTTGCTTATTAGAGGTGGTAATTGTTTCTCCAGCCTAGACAGACACATATCCTAAAGAACCATACATTCCAGTTTATTCAGTTTGCCCCTGTGGCCCAGCATAATTATTAATAGTACCCTTTTTATTCTTAAATTCTCCAACTTTGGATGATAAATTACATGGCCACTCTAATAAAAAAAGGACGATTTTAATAAGAAGGTAACCCATGGTAATCGTAACACACAGATCAGTGGAGGGAATTACTTGGGGGCAAAAAGAGACATGTTCAATCATGTCATGCAAGCAGACTTCAAGTAGAATTAGGCCCGTTGATTCCCCTGCTACCTACTTCAAATTCATTGTGAAATTTAATAAATCATGTATCTCAAAGATTATGAAATGTCATGTTATAAAGTATCATAGTATACAGCATTTTAAGAAACACCCATGTGTCTAGCACCATCCAACTTAAGAAATAAACATCACCAAGGTAGTTGTGTGATTACCTCTTCCAAATTGCATCTGTTTGTCTCCCACAGCTTATCCTGAACATTGTGCAGTACTCTGTCATACTCATGCATGGATTTTCACTCTTCATACATATGGACACAGTTTTTCATGCTATTGGTACATATGCTATATAGTATTGTTTTGTGACTTTTAAGGTCTCATACTTATCTTTGAGATTATGCATGTTGATATACATTTTTACTGCTACACAGGATTCCATTGTATTATTTATTCACACTTGTTGGGACAATGTCTACATGAGTATTTTTTTTTTTCATTATAACCAGTCCTCTTGCTGGCATGTTTTAAGTGCTAATAACTTTTGGTTCTCTTTTGTTAGCAGTTTCTCCTCAGTAGTTGTACCTTATTTTCTGCTTTACTGAAGTGGTTAGAACTGACATACAAGTGTTACTAGCTGTAATTGGCCACCTTATGCTTCCTGTATGATGTTGGCGGTTGGTCTGAGCCAACCGTACAAAGGTAGTGTCTTTTTTAAGTTACCAGTAATAATTATTGTTAGCAAATGCCTTGCATCAATTGACAGGATTTTTCTTATTTGACTGACATTGAGGTGAATACTACACCATACACACATCCCAAAGGCAAGTCATGCTTAGACACGTTAGATATTTGTAGTATGCCACTGACTTAGACTCACTCACTCTTCTTCAGGGTTATTCCATCTGTGCTCCCAGCTTGCACACCCAACTCCTAAACCCTATGCCTCCCAAATTTAAATGTTAGAGGTTTCTTTCTACTTTGGTTTTTCAAGGAATCCATTCTTAAGCTTATCAATTCCACTGTATTTCTGCTTATTCATTTCAAAGCCCTGCTGGACTCCCAGCCTCACCCCAGGCCACCAACCTTTGCTCAAGCTGTGCCATCAGCTGGACTCCTACTACCTTGATCTAGATTACCCTCCCCTCCTTAATCTTAACTCCCAGCCAGGATTCAACTCATGAGTGCCTGAAAATGGAAAGCCTTCCCCGACCTTCCAGGCTAGGTCAAGGACTTCTGCTCTGGGAACCTAGGGACGGACCCCTTCCCTCCATCTGTCACAGAACTACTCAGTCTTCTTCCCCTTTGACTAGAAATTCAATAGCAGGGACAGATTCAGTTCATCTGTCCTCTCAGTTTTCAGGAGAATGAGGCACAGACAATTGTGAGTATTTTAAAAAAGGGAGAAAATGTCCAGCAGCCATTTGCATCAGGACCAAGGGGGGGAGGGGGTTAGGTTAGGGAGAAAATCTTTACAAAATAGAGCCTCAGAAAATGAGAAAAAACACACAAAGCAAGCATCACTTGGGGTTATTTTTCTAACTAAACCTTTATTATTTTCTTTGAAAGCTAGAACCATCAAAGTCCTTGGATCAGCTTTAAGTGCTGGATGGAGTAAAAACCAAGAAACAACTGGGTTATCTGTGAACAGATCGGCAGATGACGAAACAAAACCAAAATGGATGGGAAGACTGCTCTGGAGAGCTAGTCCAATTACTTGCTTGCTTACTGAAATTTGTCAGAAAACCTAAACATTAAATAAAATAAAAATTCTAAACTGAGCTCTACACTTGAGGCCCTTATAAAGGCTCATCAAATAGAACTGTCGGTTGGGTTGAGTTCTCAGAATGTTTCTTACAACTTGCTGGTTTGCTCCCCTCAAGGTGATGCTTTGTCTTTGGCTGCAAATTGTAACACCATCACTGCCCTCAAGTGCAGATCCCATTCTAAAAACCAGGCTCCCCTCAATTCCTGGTGGTTGCTGATCTCTCCTGACAATGGGGAAACAGACTCTAAAGATGGAAGATGCACCAGTGGTGGTGGCAAAGATGGTTTTCTGGAGAGTCCATTTGCATCTTTTCTCTAGATGTCTAGCATGTGTTCAAGAGTTCTTTCTTTTAAGTTTGAAAAAAACTCCATTGTGAAAAGTGAGTTATGAAGAGTGCTCTTTATTTGAAACCTCCACAACACAGACGCCAATCTTGTCTCGCATTGAATCATTAGCTGTGCACATCAACACATTCCAAGCACAAATTAAGAAATGCAAACAGAACAAAAAAATATATATATATATAATTTTTCCCCTATCCAAAGGTTTCAAGTCTCAATGCAGCAAATCCTTCTGAACACAGAATCTGAGGAGCACACTGTTCAAACAGTTGGGACAAATAGGTCCCTGCAAAGGCTAATGCCTTTTTAACACATGGGCTGGGGATCATGGACGGCATGGAAAAGGGAGGAGGAGGTGAGGAAGAGGGAGAGAGGGAGAGAGAATGAGCAGGAGAGGGGGAATGGGTATGCGCTGGGGAAGATGGGGAAGCTGGGACACACACATGGTGAGTTGGTGGATTTCATTTATTGGTTTTTGACATTTTCTTTCTGGTTCTTTTTTGTTTTTCTTTCCCCCCATTCCCAGGTCCAACAATGGTAGAAAAACCCCACAGTGGTGGGCGGGGCCTTATTAGGCCAGCCCAAAGCCTTCAGAGCACTCCTGGATGGCCAATAGTAGCATGTGGCGGAGTTTCTCAAAGCTCTCATAGGCAGGCAGGTCCAGCTGATTAAAACTAGAGAAAGAAAAAATATCAGTTTGTGACAAAAGATAGCCAAATCCCTATATTCCCATGGTGCCCACTGACCTCTCCTCCCTGATGGAAACTTTTCCTCTCTTGCAGACTTGGAATCTTGTCCTAGGCCTCGTCTTCCCTCCTCTAATCTGGCCCCAATACTGCCCATCAGGCTCCTAAAACATAAATCTGACCCTGTCAGTCCTTAAACACTATAGTCTCACTTATGGGTTAATGTGCAAGCTCCAAAGAGGCATTTGGGGTCACTGGTGATCCAACCTCTGCTGATCAACATCTTTAAGCATTCTGTTCCTTCCAACTCCTTGCTCCAGCTGAGCCCTGGAGTATACTGTGCTCTCATGTGGCAGTGCTCACCTGCAATGTCTCCCCAGCCTCACTGTGAATCTGGGCCAGCTTCTCATCTCAAACGTCACCTTTTCCACAAAACTACCAAATTATGCACTACCCCAGGTCTAGCACAGCTAGGGCCAGATTGGGGTTCCTGCCCTTGGTTAGGGGTCTAGAAGCAACAAACAGGCAAGCTCAGTCTGAACACTAAAAAGAAGAACAACCCCTTCCTCTTACCATGTGTGAGCTGAAGGCAGGCGATCTGTGGACCTGTCATCTCGATGGATCTGAAACTTCTGAATGCCATTCATGCCTTCAAGGGCAGCAAAGCCTTGCAAGGGCACCTTGGAAGTACCCGTGACAAACTGAAGGAACTTGGCACGGTCAGCTTGGTCGAAAGAACGCAATGCTCTCCAGAACCACTGGATCTGTGGGAAAGGACACAAGAAGCCAGTGTAAGGGGGATGGAATCTTGAATCTTAGGCAAGTCCGTTCTGTGACTTCCATAAGATGGGCAAGAACACCCCCCCCCCAAAACATGTATTGGAAGGATGAAGAGTTAGGTATAAGTAAGTTGTCACCTATACCCCTTTACCCCCTAACAGTGCTGAATTGTGTGGTGTCATACCAACTAGCACTGCTTACGGACATGGGGAAGGATGCCAGCAGCAGCTCACCTGAATAGAGTTGGACTGGTACTTGTGGTATTCAGTGTTGGATTTCAAATCATCAATGTCAATTGTGGGCAGTCCTGATATGAGGAGTTCTAACTCCTGCTCAGTGAAGATAGAAATGAGGCGCTTTGGAATGATTTCATAGAAGCCTTCTAAGAAAGCTGCCAGCTGTTTACGGATGGCTCCTGGGGAGAGAACCAACAAGCCATGAAGTGTCTAAACTCACACAACTGTTAAGAGGTCAGAGATCCTCAATCTGGCTCTACCGCAACTAGGATGCTGAATGGAGGTGGATGAAGGGAAGTATTTTTTGGTCAGATGTTTGTAG
Organism: Taxidea taxus jeffersonii; assembly: GCA_003697995.1. NCBI lineage: Eukaryota > Metazoa > Chordata > Mammalia > Carnivora > Mustelidae > Taxidea > Taxidea taxus. The sequence goes on from ML099688.1 coordinate 26,448, forward strand.
ACTCTTTGTGCCTGGCACTTGTGGCTGGCACAGGGAAAGAAAAAAAAAAACAAAAAACAGTATCTGTGAAATGACTGAGGCCCGACCTCTTCCGAATGAACAATAAGGAGTCTAAGGGACATTTCCTCTACCTGTCATCCTCATCTGGCACACCAGGTGTACATATTCCTTCTTATTCTCTTCTGTTACCAAGATGTTGGCCCCATTGGGTTTGAGGTCACGAACTTCACAGACTCCAAACTCTTGGACCTAGAACACCCAAAACACCAATCATTCATGTCAGGTTTGGTCTAGGATGGGATTTATATAGATACCTAGGATTACTTGAACTCTTTGACATGTCCTGGGCAGAAAGACGAAGCAAGGTCATAAAAAAGTGTCCTTTCTTATAAGCACATAACTTTGTAATAGGGAAAAGCCTTGATTAACATGCGTAACATGACACAGCACAATCTTTACGGAAAACAATTGGAGGAAGAGTAACCTTAAAAATTACTGTTTTTCATTTAAATCTGTTATAATGAACTACTTTTGGGAATGAAGATTACTGTACTGAACAGTTCTTTTTTTAAAAAAATAAAAAAGAAAACTAGGAAACACCCTGGATTGTTTTTTTACAAAATCCTAGTTTTTCTGTTTGTGATGTCTCATGCAAATACCCACTGCTCACTGCTAGATGGGGAATGGGGAATGGGGCATGAGACTTTATCCAGTGCCAGTTCAAGGGTGGTCCCCCAATGGGTTTCGTGGACTAGATAGGATATGCTGCGGTCAAGATTTCTCGACCTACCTCAGTGCTGAAGGTGAGGTCATAACCTAGTGTGGAGACATCATTTTCCAGCAGATAAACCAGGCCCTGGTAGAAGTGGTAATCTTCACTCTCCATATCCGTGTATCTAGGAAAACACAATTAGAGTCACAGGTTAGGGTGGAGGAGAGGAAGTACGGGGGTGGGACACAAGAAAAGGACCTGTCAAGTGAGAATGTGGATCCTGTGCCACATTCCTCACCTGACAGACTTGCCCAAGATGTGTTTGTAGAAGGACCGAGTAAAATAGCACTCCAGGAGGCGGTTGTCATATACAGCTTTGGCCACAATACGTCCAACAAACTTGAAGTAGCTGAGGTGGTTGGGGTTGCAGTGGGAAGATGGGTTGATGGTGTAGGTGACCCGATCACCGGGTGAGGTACGGAACAAGGCATACATAGGGTTAAACATCTCCCGAGAGATGATCATATACCACTCCCGCAGGAGCCCTCCAGCATCCTGCCCTTCTTCTCCTTCAAACACTATATACCTGCATAAGAGACCAGAAACAGATGTGCAGAAAGCCCAGCACAAATCCATTCATTTATGTAGCATGACCCGAGTGAGTAAGTGAGTGAAGCAGTGGCTGGGGAGTGCAGGATCAGAGAACAGAGGTGAATGCAGAGTGCCAGGAAAGCCCAAAGGGTAGGGATCTGGGACAAAAAAGCATCATGGAAAAGATATCCTGAATTATCAATAAAAGCTTATCAATATTCCAGAAAACAGCAATAGGAAAGGTACAGAGGCTTAAATGAGGGCCTCACTTAGGGAAAGCAGGGAGAGGAGTTGTCAAGTGATGTCAGAGAGGCCTGAGCTCAGTCTGATGTCTGTGAGAATTTGGTGGTGGAGGAGCTGGGCCCAGTCTGTCTCAGAAGCCTGACTTCCTATGTGGTAACATGGATGGTGAGGCCATGCCACGAGGGAGAGGAGGAATCAGGTTCCTGAGCTCAGGAGCATCAAACTACGCCAACAGGTCTATCATCTCACTGGCTTCCATGACATGTATTATTATTATTATAAACTGCTGATCTCCTCTAGGCAGCTTCAGAGTTACCAGTGAGTGATTACCAATTTGGTGAGGGGCCACTCATGCAAGTGTAGTCTCCCCCAAGCCTGGATAGCATTTGCTCAGCAGGCTTCCCATTCCTAGCATAATAGAAAACTCTCTGCAAAGCCATCAGGTCTATCTTTGTAAATGCCAAAGACTCTTCTGTCTCTCTGGGAATTGTTGGGTAGCTCAGCCCAAGGGCCAGCTAGCTAGTAGAAGACCAGTCTCATGAGACCAGGCTGAGACAGGAGACAGCTCAGTGAGATTTTCTATACTGGGCTCCTATCTGGAATTCCCTCTGGAGTTCCCCTGCACATCTGGCACTGAAGTAAGCCTTCACTACCACGTAGGAAGATCCTCCACCTCCACCCTCCCATCCTGTCTTTTCTCGTTCCGGGCTCTTACAATCGATTCTTCATTTCTTCAGGGGATTTCCGGTGCAGTTCACGATAGGAGTCTTCAAACACATGATCACGGCGGACATGCACGGCCATGTCTTCTTTCCGGAGTCCCTCATCCAAACGTTCCAGCTCTTGGCGGAAATATCTTGGGAGGTAGGGAAGGAAGGAATACAGGATTGGGTGTGGCAGACCAAGTTTCTGTTTGCTTGATTAGAATGAAGATCTACAATGATGCTTCTCCCATCTCCAAACCATCTGTTCCCCAGGGGAAGGTGAAAAGTACCCAGTAGTTGGGAGAGGTGGGTCATTCATTACCAACACCAAATTTTCCCATCTATACCGAATAAAGTCCCACAGAGATTGTGGCACAGAGTATCTCCAACAAGCATGTAGTACGTGTAGGTGCACAGAAAAGAAGAGAAGGGTAAGGATGATGGGAGTGCTGTGGAGCCCCTGCTGCCCCCGAGTCCTGCTGTAAGTGTACTGTGGCTACCCACACCTCCTGTATGACCCCAAAGAATGGAATGGAACTTTAGAAGTCATGTGATTAAACAAAGGACTGCATTTCTCTGATGAAGAATGGAGACAGAAATGGAGAAGGCCAGAGAGTATTTAGGTATGATGATGGTGGGTGGCACAGATGAACCTCCTCCCTCCTGCCTAGCACCATTCCAAGGGCTGCCACCAAGGGAAACTTCTTTTCCCTGAAAACACTCCTCCAGGAGAATTTTGGCTCCTTTCTGGGAAGAGATACCATTTGAAAAGTTTCCATACCACAGCCTCCAGGACACATACTTGCGTTTGACATCAAAGTCGAGGACACGAATGTAGTCTACCAGGACAGCAAAAGGCCCATCAGCAAGGTGGGTGGTGGACTGCCGTAGGATCTGGTTTAACACAGTGCGGTGAGTCTCTGAGGGGAGGAAGGACAGCAAGAATCAGCACATCTTGGCTCCCAGAAGACTACATTACTGCCAAACAGACAGCAACTCTCTTAGTGTTTCAGGGAAAAAAGGCTGTGTGGCATAAAAGGGCTTTCATATCCAGGCCCTACATCACTAGCTTCATTCTCTCCCTCTCTCTCCTCCCCCCACTACACACTCACTCATACATGCACTCTCACCGCCTCTCCCCTACGAAACAGCTAAGAATAAAGTGTATGAAATGACCCTGTAAAAAATGAAGCCTTCTTTTAAGGACCTAAGAGTTCCCTGTACCTGCAAAGCGAAGGAACTTCTGTGTGTCAGGGGGCAGGCTTGAGGAGATGTGCATAGACGAGGGCTCCCTGGAGAAGAATGGGTCAAGGGAGGAAGGAGTAGCTGGGGTTAGGGGGGCAGGGGAGAGTGGAGGTGGCTCGTCCTTGATGTGTGCCAGCTGGCTCTCACGGGTGTCTCTAACGGGAGGCTTGCTCTCCCGCTCTGTGGCATGGACCAGAAAGAAGGCCTCGACAGCAGGCTGTAGCACTGGGGGTAGGAATGACAGGGAAATGATATTTTACTTTAGATACTTCAACATACAAACTTCTTTTTCTTCATAATCAAATTACAGAGGCAAAATATGTTAGAAAAAAATAATGAAAACTTATAGGAGAAATACAATGGTAGCAAAGAAAAATGAAGCCATAGAGGAAGTCTGAGCTTCCTTGAAACTAAACAAAGAAAAGGCAACCAGTTATAAAGATTCCCCTGGTCTAAAAAGTGAAAAGATACAGCTACTAAAAGAGAGAGCAAATCTTTTTTTCGGATACTGAAAAAACACCTCTCCTTTGAATTCTCATTACAGAGACATTGAGAAAGAGAGAGGGGTGATCTGGAAGGAAGAAAATTAAGTGGGCAGAAAGGGCCCGAGAGTAGATCAGCAGGTTGGGACCTTGGCCCAGAGGCCACAACTCACCTAGCACAGCATGCTGGTCATGGGATTCCTCCAGTTCCTTTAAACATTCTCCCAGCATGTCCCACAGCTCGTCCAAGCTCAGCTGCTCACTGAGCAGGGGTAACTCAGGTGGCCTCTCCTCCTTCTCCTTCTCCCCTTGTGGGGTTCCATCTGAGCCTACAGGCCACAGAAAGGAGAGACAGAAAGCTTTGAGGTTTTTCCTTGATTTAGCTTTTTCCCAGACCAAGTGTGCAGGCCATTAATCCAGATGTCCAATGCCAGATCAAGCAGACTGGCCTATTGGCTACTAAGTAATATTGAGCAACATCTGAAAACAAGCTCCAGTCCTACACTGGATGACATTTAAATTTAAATCAAATACAACTAATACAATAAAAATTTTGGTCCCATAGCTGCAGAAGCCACATTTTAAGTGCTCAATAGGCACATGTGGCTAGTGACTACTACAGACAGAGCTGGTTTACTCACTGCCTCATTAGCTTTCAAACAATCTATGGATTATTAAATAATTTAATACATTTCAAAAATGGATGTCCTATGACAACCCTATTCCACAGAAATGTGTTAAGAGGGCATTGTAAAGTATTCTACGTACAATTAACTTTGAGAAATGCTGCTACTAATAGCACCCACCATGTGCCAGGTTCTGTTTTAAGTGCTATATATATGTGTGTGTGTTAACTTGTTCAATCTTAACTATGAACATCCCTATTTTAAACAAGGAAACTGAAGCTAAGAGAGGTTTGCTTCATGTCCCAGAGCTAGTAAATGGCAGAGCCACAACTCAAACATATGCTGTCTCCATGTCTAATATTATCACATCACAGTTTCTTTACTACAGGAATTGTAATGTATGCAATGAATCTCCAGAAAGGGTGAGGTGGTGACAGTGATCTTGGTTGATAAATGCCTATTAACATTTACAAAAGCCAGCGTTCACTGGAACAAACTGGAAAACACTGAGCTTATGTATATAGAGAACAGGGGATGCAGCAGACATTCCATGAAGACTGGCTTTCTCTTTTGCTGCACTGGAAACATGAAGTCCTACTGACCAATAGACTGAGTATCCTGAGCACTGGGAGATGGCTGGTCCACATCCATGGGTGACTCCTCCCTCCGGACAGAGGCCTCCGACTGGCTTGACTCCGACTGGATAAAAGGGAGACAAAGTCACATAAAAGGGTGCAACTCTGCTTTCCTCAGGGAGAGGCTAGAGGCTGGCTCTACCCATTCTCATACATTATAAGTTTGGAAAGCTTGGTAGATAAAGCTTCCTTTATCTGGTCAAAAAACTCTGTAGCTTTCTAGAACAAAAGAATGGCCTTCCCACCTTTGTTGTCCTCCACCCTGAGCTAGCAAACTTTCCCAAAAAGCTCCATGGATGCCTGCATTGCCTCCACTATACTCCAGACCTATGTCCAGTTAGTAATGTCTAGTTAGACACCAGATCTGAAGACTTCTTCTGAGGACAGATTACATTTATATATATCTATATATATATATAACTCAGGTGAGCACACTGTAGGTTTGGCTGTTTCTGTTTGCTCAGAAAAGGAGAAATAAGGGACCTCTGATGGGTGGGAGTATTCACAAAGCCAACATCTGTCCTTTTGGGTATGGGAAAGATGGTGCAGAAAATACTCCATAATAATAGTTGTTTTTCCTTTCTACTGTGTTGGGGAGTCACAGCCCTCAAATTCTACGATGTTCTCAGCATGCTCAATGAAATAATACTGTGTTAATAGTAGTAATATGCAAAGAAAAACCAGGCCTCAGGATACCTTTATTTCCCGGATCTTGGGAAGGTGACTTGCATGTTGCAAGGACAGGAAAACAATGAGAGTGCCACAGCATACAGACATGATGCCAGGCTTTTCCCGTAGCCACTCTTGTGCTGGGATCCCAACAATGAGTTGGCTATCTAGGAACCTGAAGGTTTCTTCCTAAAAGTGCCTAAGTGCCTAGGTGCCAAGGTACCAAGAGAGTATGGAGAACAGAAGCAGAGGCCAGGGTAGATGGACCAGCCATAGCCTAAAAGAGGCTGCATGGGATGTATACCAAGCTTGGGGGCATTTCAAGGGCAGGATTCCTGATGTACTTGCATTATTCCATGAGACTGAAAAACCTTTATCCCACACCCCCCCAAAACCCAGACACTAAGCATTATGCAGTTTGCAAAAGCGCCACTGTTGACTGGATAGCTGGGAGTGGGGTATGATGGCCAAGCTTTAAATCATATCAATCCAAAACAATGAACAAACAGTAGAGAAAACACCAATAGAAAGTAACCCTGTTGTCCGGAAGTATTCATACAGCAAACTTAATGCAAAAGCATACAAGGTAAGGGCAGTGAAACCCCACTGATAATGTGGTGGGGAAGGGGAGAGAGACAAATGAATGAGGGGCCACAGGCATCATGCTAACCGTTGCTGCTTGTTGCTGTCTCCGCGCCCTTTGACCCTCACGTACCATTTGTATAATGGCATCAGCCTCAGCCTCCAGCTGCCGAACAGCTGCCTGGATGCTGCTAGCTGAGCCTAAACCGGAAGAACCTGGGAGAAAGAAAAAAAAAAGGCAAGATATAAAAAGAAGAAAAGAGGGAATGCCCAATATTCTCTCTCCCATCTCCTGGGCTGCCACACAGCATCTTGCTGAAGTCTTTGAGCTTCAGCTTAGGCAGCTTCAAAGTGCTCTTCACCAGGCAACTAAGAACTACCATTACAAGTAAGGGCAGGGGACATGGTGCTAGGCAGATGGATAGTGGCAGGTGGAGAGGGTTCTGTGGGACAGGAGGAAAAGAGGCAGGATTTGGCAGGCCACAGCTGAGGCAACATGGCTGCAATGTTTTAGTCAGGAGTGATCAAAGAAGCAGAAAGGAGACACACTCAGTGCCTTAAATCTTGCTCAACAAAAGAGCTGCCCCCAGTTTCTTTGCTGGATTTCCACTCTCCCTTAATTCTCACTTGCCCTAATGAATTTCCTATGCAGACAGCTTGAGTGACATATAGAACGCAGCCATCAACAACCTAGGAAAGGATCATCACTTCCTTTTTTGAAAAGGTTAAGCAGGATGGAAACATGACATTAAGTCCTGCCCTCCAGGGACTCTGAGTTTGCCACCACCAACCCTGCCCCTCAACTGGACACTCCAGTTTCATACCTAGCCTGCCTGTCTGCTTGGCTTTCTTGTTAGCTCGGCGTGTGTCGTCCCGGAGCTGGATGATGACCTGCAGTACCCTCAAGAAGAACTTCTGGGTAGACGTCTTGGATGTCAACATGGACATAGAAGGCAGCTGGAGCTCCCGGCCACCCAGAGGTCGCTTCTGAGATGCCACAATTACCACATTCTCAGCCATGTCAAACCTGGATGGTGTAGAGGTGGCTTGCGTATACTGACAGCATCAAAGCATAAACATCCAGAGCGAGCAGGGCTTTTTGGTGTCAACCAGAGGGTTAAAGAATCTCAGAAGGAAATCCCAGAAGTGGGAAAAAATAAGGTAAAGCATGTATAGGACAGATAAGAAAATCTGCCCAAAGAGGGGAAAAAACAACAACAACAACAACAACAACAAAAAAAACCAAGAAACCAGCAAGAGCCACCTTTTAGAATACCCCAGATTCCAGCCCCACAGCCAAATGGGTGGCAACCACCCACCTGCTCTGCATTTTGCCTTTTAGCTTGGTGGTCTGTGGCTGCTCCTCAGGCAGGCCATCAGGAGAGAGGGTCTCACATTGGGCTCGTCGCTGCTGTTCTAGGTTGTATTCCCGTAACTCAGCCAGAAGGGTACCTGGTCAGGCAGAGGAGCCAGCAAGTGTTCAGAGACTCCCCTAGTGAAGCAGCTGAAAGCCAAACTTTTCCAAGAAACCTGCCCAGGCTATCTTCTTCGCTCAGCTGCAGAGAATCTAGAGTGAACAGGAATTCTGCTGTTCGCCTTACTATGTATGTTCATGGATCAGCCATTCAGAGACTACCAAGATACCCTGCCTCAGGAATCTGTTCAATCTACACAAAATGCAGCTCAGTGCAGAGGGGGAAAAAGTATCAGTTTCTGAGGTGATCTCAAGCGAATTGCTTAAACTCCTATCCAAGCTGACTATCTTAATAACGAGACTAACACTGACTAACCTCACAAGGCAGTTTTGAATATTAGGAGATAATGGCAGTAGAGTAGGTGGGACACTGCCTGGCCCATGGGTGTTGTTGAATGGTAGGACTCAAGGAAAGTCAGAGACTGGCCAAATTCCTTCTGGAAGAACCTTATAGTTCTCATGTAACATACCCTGGGTCATACAGTCTAACCAATACCCATATCACCTCAGCTCCAGGCACATTTGTGAGAAGGAGATAATTAAGCAGGTAGCTGAGATCTAGGGAGATCCATGATTGGGTTGGGGGTGGGAAAGAGCAAAGAGACTCTCTATGCTAAAAGAAAATTTGGCTCTACTCCTCAGTTCAATCGGTTTATCACCCTGGGTTTTAGTTTTCTTCTTGATTAACAACAGGAAGGGAGACTGAAACTAGACAATTTACAAGTGTTTTTGAACTTCTGTACCCTCACAACTGCACAAAGGCAGAGGATATCTACCACTTTAGATAGAGGATATCTATCTCAATTCTTGAGCCTAAGTGAAGTGCAGGTTTATCTCTGAGATGGGAAGCTGCCTTAGCAGGCTCATCATAGGGATCTTATAAGTGCCCAGAATGGAGAAGCAAAAGAGCACTGCTAGTCCTATATGTACTCATTTTCCTTTACTAAGCACTGATTACAAGGCATGTGCCAGGCACTGGCATGTAGAGAGAAGCCCAGCCCTGTTCTCCCTGAACAAATGAGTAGAGGGAAACAGATGACAACCCAGTACTATCAGTGCTGCAACACAGGAGAGGTCAGGGGCTGTGCTACAGAAGCACAGAGGAGTTTGATTCAACCTGGAGATTCAGGGAAGGCTTCCATAAAGAGATGACCCCTCAGTGGAAAGCTTCAGAAAGACAAGATGCTTTACTCTGGTTATTACCTATCTGTTTACAAAGAGTATAACCCAGATGGCGAGCTCCATTCAGTAGCAGCTTGAGAACAGTGTCCCGGGTCGCAGGGTCCCCCCGAGAGAGCTGCAATAACACATTTGCTGCATCTTCTAGACCTTCTTCAGAACAAGAGTGGGATGTCAACACCTGGGGGAAAGAAAAGGGGTAAGCCTCAACTTGAGAACCAAAACTTTATCTATTCCCATCTACCCTTTTCCCCTCAATCTTAGGAATTCAGAAGAGCTTGGACTCACCTCCACAGAGAGCTGTAGCTGGTTTTCAGTGAGGCCAGAGGATACCATCTTAAAGTCTGCACTACTGCTGCCCCCATCACCCATCTTTGCTGGAGATTTACTGGCCTTAGTAGTTGTAGAAGCTTTGAGGAATCAGATGGAACACTGTAAGCCTCTAATAAAACTCACATGACAGAATCAAACAATCACTAAAACTGTCCAGGGCTTCACTATGGTAAAGTAGTACAAATGAAAAGCCACGCACCAAAGCCAAATCCAAATGACCTGGGATGTCAAGGACTCTCATGACTGTACCTTTTAAAGTGACAAAGAATCTCAAACATCTCTCAATTGTTTCCCTACCATCAGAGCTTCCTCTTCAAAACTTTTTTTCCAGCAATTCTTACTAGTCTGCTGTAGGGCTCATTCCTTTTACTTTCTAGGATAGCCTGGATATTCTACCCTGATTCACATGGTATCCTGCTGGCTCTTAAACTTTTTCCTGAGACTGGTTCCTTCAACCAGGATGGAAAGGCTGGGAGTTCTTTGAAGATAGGGATTTTCTCTCTCTCTCCTCCTTTTGGTGCTTAGCCTAGGGAAGCCACATTCAGTGAATGCCCACTGGTCTTCAGGAGTGTCTGTGTGGGTGGGTGGATGAGTGTGGGGAAGAGAATGATGGAGAGAGAAAACTGGGACTGAGGAGGGCAAAAATGAACACATTTGGCTCTCACAAACACAAACCAAGCCGACTGCTATCATTAGGGAGGAATACCTGGATGGGGGAGTGGAGGGTGAAGTGGGTGTCCATACCCCAAAGCCCCCAGCCTACATCCACACTTACTTGAAACAGTAGTGGTAGCAGTCGTGGGGGTAGTCACCGTGGTTGAAGCAGCTACGGCAATGGTGGATATAGCCGTGGCAGCAACCAGAGCTGGAGCAGAAGTGACAGGGGTGGTTGCAGCAGGGGGAGTGGGCGTGCTGGAGGCAGCAGTGGTAGTGGTGGTAGATGTGGTTGAGGTGGCAACAGTGGTGGAGGAAGCACTGCTGCCAGAATTAGCCTGTGTTTCCGACACTTTGTTTTCTGGGAGAGCAATTGAGATGAGAGAAAGGAGTCTGAGGAGTTTCTCAGTTAAGAGAGAGCTCCGGCGGATGACTGGGTGTGACAACATGTTCATGAGCTGCCCCAGTGGAGAGGCCTCGAGGCTGTATGGGGAGGTTTCCCCCTCACCACCAGCGCTCACTGGCACTGACTTCACGGAGTTCTTGCCTTTCCGGCTGACATTCATGTTGTCCAGTTTTACCAGTAAGTCCCAGAAGTCTGTGCAAATGCCACTGCTGGTGGACTGTGAAGAGCATGGGCTGCAGGCCTGCTTACTGCCCCTCTCCCGATCGCTCTCACAGTTTGTTTCTTTGGTCCGCTGCTGTGTAAAGTGGCTGGGAAATACCTGCCGGCAAAAGAAGGACAGGCTTGGTCTAAGGGTCTACACAGAAAATACGTCTTCCTGACAAGGAAAGACAACTGGTTCCTAGACACACCATTCTTATGAATAGCTTTGGTAACATGGGAGAAAGATCATACAGGAGTTCTATCTAACTGATGGTGAAGTGGCCTAGAAAAGCAAACAAGGGGTTTGCAGGGAGATGATAAGCTAACCTCTGAGCATCTGTCTCTGTACTTAAGAAATGGGGAGCACAATTATGTTCTATCAAAAAACTGTCGAGATTAAAGGAAATAATATATTTTTGCATAGTGCCCCTGGCACAAGGTAGACCCTCAAAAATGGCAGCAATGATTATTAAAAAGAAGACTGAACAGGGGCACCTGGGTGGCTCAGTTGGTTAAGTGTCTGCCTTCAGCTGAGGTCATGATCCTAGGGTCCTGGGAGTGAGCCCCACATCAGGCTCCCTGCTCAGTGGGGCATCTTCTTCTCCCTCTGTCCCCTCCCCTACTTGTGCTCTATCTCTAATAAATAAAAACATCTTTTAAAAAAAAGACTGAAGTAAGTTCTAGGTCCAGGTCCATCACTTACTAGCCACATGATAAAGCCACTAAAAATTTCTGTACCCTAGCTGCTTCATTTGTAAAATGGGGATCATACAGACCACTAAGAGTTGTTTTGATAACCAAATGCACAAAAATTATAAAAAGTGCACTCTTTATGAAAAGTCAAAGCAAAAACCCCACAAAATTATTTATTGGTTAACTCCCAGAAACAATATGGGCCTCAGGATTAATAGTGCAGAAAGACGTGCTAGCTTTCAGAGTTCAGATTTCATCTAGGCTGTGGCTGTGACCCCCTCTTTCACCTCCAAGGGTTGGGTTCAAGCTCCTCACCTTGGCCAACTGAATGAGTGTGTCCAGAACATGTCTGCAGACAACAGGAGCAGCCTGGGGGTGGATGTGGACGGTGGAGCCACTGCTTGCATGCTTCTCGGTGTGTTTGCGACCCCCTGAACGTTGAATCTGGAATATATTAGTCCTGCAGCCTAGGGCTGCATCCATGGATACTGAGAGCCAGGAAAGCTGGTTGGAACTCTTAGACTCCATCTTGTGTAGCAGGTCTAGGGGTCGGTTCTCATGGCTGCTTGACCCACAGCTTTTGCTTGACTTTTTGCCCTTCTCCTCACTTGAGGAGAGCTTTGGTGTTTCAATGCATAGCTCACTCTCACTGCTGCGCTGCAAAATGGAGAGCAGACTGCGGATGACCCAGTGGCGGGTCTGGGCATGGTAGCAGAGATTTCTCAGTACTCGGTGTAGACGGCTAGTATTAAGCTTTGGCTCATCCACGAAAAGCAGGACCAGGAGACAGGATAGTGCTTCATGGTCCAGGAGAAGCCGTCCTCGGAGGCGGAGGAGAGTGTCCACATTACTGCCAGAAGGCCTGGAACAGAGCATGGTTTCTAGGTAACACTTCAGCTAGAGCTCGGGGATTAGGTATAGGCCAAGGGAAGGGGAATGAGCTGCATACTTCCAAGGAGGCATAAGGGAAGAGTGTCTAGTCTAAGTGTTCTTAACAGTAAGAAGAGCTGCCCTCTTGTGTATCTACTGGGTTCCAAGTACTCTATAATCCATACCAGCTGGTATGGGGCTGCTGAAAAGACCAAAGAACTGCCCATTTTTGAGATGATGAACACGGGGCTCAAACAGGTTAAGTGACTTGCCCTACATCACAGTGTCCATATTATCAATTGGTGAAATCAGACTGCACTTAAGGTCTTAAAAAACAAACCAATAATGCTTGTTTCCTACCTTCTCTAGCCTATCAGGGATTTGCCTGCCTCATTGGGACCGATCACTCCCTTTATATTTTGGCATGTTGGGTGCAGTCTGCTTCAGCCTGGGTAGTAATGAACTATTTTTCTTCCACAGCTTAGATGTTATAAGCTCTAGGCAAGTGGCTTTCCTTACTACAACCACAGCTAGCACCTGCTGCCAGTCTGCCTTGCTTTGTGATTATGGTCTACGGTAGCTACACCACCCCAAAACTGTGGTTTTCTGAAAGGGGAGTCCAAAGATCTGGCTCCCCTACTCATTCAAGGCAATATCCTAGAGAGATCATCCAGTCTCTCCACCTATAAATTAAGGAAGTTGGACTAGCAAGAGAAGTGAGAGGTGGTATGGCAAAGTCGAAAAAAATTAAGGTACCTGTTATGGCTGCTGCTACCCCCCATCTGAAAGGTGCCACCTCTCTGCACAGCAAGGCGAGTGTACTGGACTCCACGGTTGCCACTGAGGCGACTGGTGAAAGCTGGAAGGAAAAAAGGAAACTGAAACTGGGGAGGTAGTTGGTGAGCTAGGTCCAATAACAGAAAAAGGGAACAAAAGAGCCTCATGTGGCCAAAGCCAAACATTTCAGAGCCCTCCCACTTGCCTCCCTCTGTACCGGGGCTTCGGAGGATGGCAGAGAGTGCAGAGGTGCTGCTGTGGCCAAAGAGCCGCTCATGCATGAGTTGTCGCTGCCGGGCTTCCTGCTCTCGCCTCAGGGCTTGAGCCTCAGCAGCAATGTCAGGCGGCATCACAGCCAACACACTGTCCTCCATGTCCTCCAGGACACTACGGCGCAGGTCTGAGGGCAGGGTCTGGATGAAGGTCACAGGGTCCATGGGGGTGTCTGAACTGGCATTCTGTGCCAGTTCTCGTCGCTGCTGCTCAGCTCTCTGCTGTGCCAGCACCTATGGAGCAGAAGTCGTCAATGGGGGCATACCCATAGTTAGGAAGCCTAGCCCCACCAGCTCCCTGCTCACATACTTCCTCCTGGATGGCTGGAGGCAGGGCAGCCAGGAACTCAGGGCTCACTTCAGTCACACCAGGATTCCCCACCACTGCAGGAGCTGAGCTATTTGCTGAAGGGGCAGTCCGAGTTGGTGGACGGATACCCAGCTGGTTCTGCAGGACTTCCCGGCGGATGTCATCAGGCAGAGCAGCCAGAAAAGAGGGGTCCACACCTTCGGGTAGACTGATACCTGAGGGGAGGCACAAAATGTGAAGGGACTCCCATCTCTACCAACGCTTAAAATGTACAAGACCCATGGTCTTGGTTTAACCTCAATGCATGCAAAGGACAGAGGACACAAAGAGGGCCCATTCACATTCCCTAGGTTCAGAATAGCTCTTATTATGTGCCACAGTCTTCATGTATGCTGTCACTTAATCTTCATTAAGACCCTACCACATAGCTATTATCAACCCCCCTTAGTACTGGTAAGGATCAGAGAAGTTAAACAATGGTTCCAAGTTCTGAAGGTAGGTGACTACAGAGGGGGTAACCTGAGCTAAGAACTGTTTTAGACTCCAAAGCCTGGGCTCATTACATCATGCAGCACCAGCACCCCCTTACTGCTGATCCTCCCATAGGTATGCCACCTTCCATGGAACTGTTTAACTGGCGGGCATTTCCATGCCAAAGGCTCCTAGAAGCCTACATAACTCTAGGATGGCCTAAGCACACATGGAGCTCACCTGCAAGGGGATCTTCCTCTTCACTGCTTGTTGAAGGGAGTGGTTCTTCTAGGATTCCCCGGGAATCTGCTCCAGAAATGGCCACAGCGGAATCTCTGGTGGAAGAACTCTCAGAGGATGCAGGGGGAGAGCTAAAGAAAATAATTTTCAGGTTGTTCTTGGTATTAATGTTTCCCCATTTATAAAATACTCCCATAATAACCCACACTCTCATGGAAGCCAGGATGATTTCCCCAGTGCACCAAGCATGTGCAGGAGTTAACAAGTATGCATGTGGCTTGAAATACCCACGAGCATATTCTGCTTTCCTCTTGCTCACACAATGCTTACCTGTCCTCAGGGGGCTGGGTAGGTTCCCCTGACCCATCACCCCTGCCTTGCACTTCTGTCACAACAGGTGGGACATCCCCAGGAGTGGAGCTGCCTGCTGTGGGTTGCTCAGAACTGCCAGCTGCTGAGGTGTCACCCACAGCCTCCTCCAGGGTACAGGAAGCCAGGCTACTGGTGTCCATAGGAGAGCCTTCCAGTTGACTGCTGACAGCTGTCAGCGCATCAGAATCTTCAGCTCTCTCTGGGGAAAGAGAGGCTAGGAGGAAGTCACATGGAGAGGTTAGATCTCTGCCTAGAAGAGGGAGCTGAATTAAGATGCAGCCAGATTAGACTTCTCACTTCTCTACTATCTTGCTGGCCTGACATTCCCCCTCAGTCTCATATGCTTTATAAAGCTCAGCTCAATTCCTCATGATGTTCCTGGTATGCCTGTGAAACACCTTTCCCTAGGCACCCCAGGTAAGGAAGGGAGTCTGTCACTTTCAGATTCCACGCAGGAACCATTTGTACATGCATGTTGATTTTTGTTTATCTAAAGGATCCTTGAAATAAAAAACTCCTACGCCTTAAGGTTTTTCCAGAGCCTATCACAGGCAGCATGGTGCAGAGCAGGAATAGCAAACAGGTTTCAATTTAACCTGTTGGAACACTGCTGTGAAGAATTTTGAGGCCCCACTACAAATCGGTGGGACACAGTGCCATGAGATACATGGTGTTTGCCAGGATGGGGGTGGGGTGTGTGTGTGTGTGTGTGTGTGTGTGAGTGATGGGGGTGGTGTGTGTGTGTGAGTGATGGGGGTGGTGTGTGTGTGTG